>JAODUE010058958.1:0-16911 GCA_027564755.1 Amblyopsis hoosieri | reverse complement strand
CACACACACACACACACACACACACACACACACACACACACACACACACACACACACACACACACACACACCAAATGACAAGCGTAATCCCCTCAAGGTAAAAGACTCACTTCTTGGCTTAGCAGTTGCTTAGCAGCTCTCAAAAAATGAGATTGTCAGAGACAGAGATGCTAAATATATAAGAACATTGCATATAGAAAAACATTCAAATGGTTGAAAGAATGTGAAAATAAGTTTAAATGGAGAGAACGAGCACCTACAGTAAAGCATCATACTTCGAAAGTGCCACGGGAAACTTTCCTCTGCAAACTTTTCACATGCTGAGCTCAAAAAGCCCCGTCTGTGTGGCGTCAAACCAACAGACGAGTAGGCCTATTAGCCGCCATGTTTTATTCAGCAGCGCTCTTCTACGTCGTTTCGCTTCGTTCAGAATTGTGTGACTTTGCAGTGGAGAGCAGGTACAGCATTAGCTATGGAAGCTCAATACGTTTCTAGCCTGTCAACAATATAAGAAACCTCTGCAAACGACTCATCTCCTACTCTTTGACACGGATAGAGAGAGAGAAATTAAACGCTATAGTATAGAGCAAAGATTCGCCCAGAGATTCACCCTTTCACAAAAGGTGTCATAGTAGGTTTAGGGTTAACACCAATGTAGTTGATATAATTAATAATGGGTGAGTTGGATTTATTTGTTCTTGTTAGCAAGCTCGGACAATGAATCAACGCTATGGTCAACTCAAATAGACCCATTATTTAGCTGCGTTCACTGTACGACATATTTTGAAATTCCTAAAGTTGAATACAGGGCCGAATGTTTTTGATTACACATTTGAAACATACTCCAGAATGCTTCCTTTAAAAACATCAACACCACACATTTGTAGGTAAAATGATGTACGCAACTCTGCTATGGAGCGCACCAAACACCTAGCAATGTCCAAAACAAATCTTCTCCGACACAACTCCCACCTCTGACCACTTGTAAGTTAGACCACATCTAACTGTTACCTGCCTTTTCCTTAATTGTTCATCAGAGATAATTGTAGCAAAGAAGCGTCGACTTCGCAATATTTCACGTGGGGTTATCGTTGAGATTGAGAAGAGGTTCTCTTTCCCAGTGCCGGACCCTTTAGTTCATGGATGAGAAGAGCGGTTTCCCACGGTAGCTGTTTTTAACGTACAGTAACACCTCGACTACGCGCAGCATCAGTAGATAAAGCCAGTTGCCCCAAGCCTGTTAGTGAAGCCCTCCATTGTCAGGTGCTGTTAGCTGCTCTTGTTCACCCCGCTGTCTCTCGCTGGCTCCCCCACTGTTGTGAGGAAGATTGGTGGGCTTTTTTTATAATAAAAAAAAAAAAAAAAAAGGTACCATTTTCCTATTTTAGTCTCTCTTGATGGAAGTGTCAGCAGTTTTCTTCCTCCTCCAACCTTCCCTGGTTCCTTTTTGTCTGGGAGACAAAATCTACAGGATAGCAGAGAGAGAGAGTTTTCTTTTCACACGAAGCTAGAAAGATGGAGAGACACAATGCACTGCTGTATTTTCTCTTAATGTATTAAACATTAATTTGAAAAAATAAGGTACACAAAGAGAAAAAGAAGAGTGATTGAGTTCGGCAAACGCAAAGACTCAATATCCCACACACACACACACACACCGAGAGACATGCTAATTGGATTAGAAATATGCAGATGGACGGTGCGATCTCATTCTCTATAAACACACGCACACCCTGTATGCCTGCATATCCATACCCATCCCACAACAACAAGACAACATTATGCAAGAGGGGGAGGGGATGAGACAACGGGAAGTATTGTACATGCCTCAGGCGAGCACTGACCTCAGCTGAACCTACCTGTGTGCTGCTTGGCTCCGCAACACCTACTCAGCAAATGAGGGCTAACGGTTGACGGCCTTCACAGGCTGAACCGGCAGGTTAGAAAGGTGACGAGTAGACTAGACTGGCAGCTACCACGGTAACATGATAGGCTCCCCTTCCGTTTCATCTGCCAACATTACATCTAGCGCGTCTGTCGTGAAATGCTATATTGCTACTTGAGTCTAGACATACACCGCACACACACACACACACAGTAGTATGTTTGCAAAGGCCCCCCTAAAAGTAGTATGATATAATATAGATTGATATCTGTCCTTTCTCTGGAGACTATAAAGCTACTTACACAAGTGTAGTCTCGCCGAGCCAGCCTTTCCTTACGTAAAGTCTGGGACACAGCACTGGCTAACCGCAGCAAGATCCACCCTACTTGACCGGAAAGTTAATTTGATTGACATGCACAACAACCAGCTATGTAACTCAGTGACAAAGTCTGACATTACATTTATACAGAGGAATTTGTTGAGAAACTTACCAACATGACTCTGGCTGGTTTCAGGTATTGTTCTGTTAGATAAGCAGGCTACTGTTAAAATAAATGTACTAAAACTGAAATAAGTCAATAAAGCAGGCAACTGCACTAGCGTCACACCGGAATTACAGACACAGAAGGATTATGTCTCAGCAGACAGCAGATCAGACCTGATCAGATAAACTCAGCCATGATACTATAACTGCAGTTTGCTATAGAATATCAGGCCAGCTGGCATTCACAAGCGCACGCACACACACACACACACACACACACACACACAGTACCCTTGAACCACCACTATGTTTGGTTAGCAACTTAGCAAATTAGTACATAGACTTCATGAGAGACAATGCTAGCTGTTAATTTCGGAAAGCGATTTCAGGCTTACAAGGGTATGCATCAGACGTTCAGCACAGAGTGTGACGTAGTGCTAATGGCCGGAAGAGGCTGAGACCGTAGGACAAGTGCTATATGCCTCAATATTGGTGTGTGTGTGCGTACATGTGTAAAGACACTTGATGGAAAAAACATTTTTATTTTTTTGGCGATGAATAGGTCTGCATTATACACTCCTTGTGCATTACCAATATCCTACCTACAAGTGCTCCAGCTAATTAACGTTACACCCCTACAAACAGTATTCAGAAACACACCCGAGCAGGTGTCGCAGACACACACACACAGAAGGATAATGTCTCAGCAGACAGCAGATCAGATCAACTCAGCCATGATACTATACCTGCAGTTTGCTATAGAATATCAGGCCAGCTGGCATTCACAAGCGCACGCACACACCTACACACACACACACACACACACACACACACACACACACACACACACACACACACACACACACACACACACACACAGTACCCTTGAACCACCACTATGTTTGCATAGCAAATTGGCAAATGTACTAGCATGACTCCTGTTAGCTCTGACCCACAGATTATGTCACTAGCCTCCTTGACCCCAAGCACCCACTAGAAGCCACACCCCGGATGTGCTGCAGGAAGCAGTGTGTGTGTGTGTGTGTGTGTGTGTGTGTGTGTGTGTGTGTCAGTCAGCAGGTGACCATAGTGTGTTTTTGTTAGCCTGAGGTGCTTGCCTGTATCTTTTATTACCGTGTGTGTGTGTGTGTGTGTGTGTGTGTATGAGAGCCGCTGCCCTCAAGACACACACGCAGAGCGAGGGCGTGAAATGCGTTGTGACGCCCCCCTCCCTCCACGAGAGCCCATATAAGGGACGCTTCTCTTCTCCATCTTGGTCAGAGACACATTGTTCCACCAACAACTCGCTTCCTCCTCGACAAACAAAGCTCGCAAAGGATTTGGATGGGTGGGGATGAAGGCACAGATGGCAGCAGTTGATACTGATGCAGTCATGCTGCATTGAGTGTACCTTAAACCGATATAAAGCTTAAATGCAATGCTTTTAGAGAAGAGGGCGTGGTGCGTGATTTAACATTTAATAAGACACAGGAGATTCAGCTATATCAGATGATTTAACAGTCACAGAAAAGCGGCCTACATTAAAGCCACTGCTAAAATCGCAAAGCTTTTTCTTGTTAAATTCTTGTTGTTTGCCTTCCACAGAAGCAAAACATGGAGCTCATAGACATGCATGCTATAGTGGATCGCATGTCCACACAATAAAACACACAAAGGCCTAATGTTGCCCCCCATCACACACACAAATACAATTATACACACACACACACACATGACCGTCTCCAAGGGCAACAGGAGCGATAATCAAAACAAGGCAGGTTGTGAACGAACAAGGACAGAGGGGACGAGGAAGAAGAGAGGTATGACAGGAAGGAAGTATTGTAAAAAAATTATAATAATAATAATTAAATTTTTTTTTTTTAAATGAACACAGGAGGACACCATAGGAGAAATCCCAGTGTGGGGTGGGTGGGGGAGGGGGGCGAGGGGGGAAAAGAGAGAGAGTATTGCCTTGTGTTACACGGCACATAGTCTCGCAGAGCTGAAAAGTCTGGGGCACAGTGGCCGTACCCGCCTACTTGGCAAGCGAGGTGTTTTGATTGACATGCAGGACGACCAACTACGTAACTCAATGACCAAGTTGGACGTTAACCTTGCAATGAGGAAAACTAAACAAAAGGACTGTTTACAGGTCTTGTAAATATTGTAGGCTACTGTTACTGATTAAAATACATGTTTACATTTAAATTAGTAAACAAAGCACAGGTATTGTTGTACCGGAAATTACGCGGAGACATACTGGTGAGTGACAATGCGAACAGCCAATGGATATCGACAGTGTTACATCCCGAAAGTCCTGTGTCGAGTTCTCGAGGGTATATGTATCAGACATTCAGCACAGTGTTGTCTAAGTGACGTAGCGCTAATGAACGGAAGAGGCTGAAACTACACGGCTAAGGGATATGTGCTTGAGCCGCGTTCCACTGTTCCGCTGTAACGCTTAACTAGCACATCACCGCGCCGCTTCAGTGTTTGGCCACAAGGGGCAGAGTCAAGACAGGCCCCTTTAACACCCCTGTGCATCGTTCAGTTGTGTGCCTCAAACTGAAAACACAATCGTGACGCTTTACTTTCTCCAGAAGTCGTTCCTAACTCAAAGCTTTTGGGTTTCATGGTGACTGGAGAAACACCCAGTCACCAAACTAGGTTTTAAAATACAGTACTACCTTTTAGGACTGCACGATTATGGAAAAAAAAAAAAGTCCAAAAGACAGGAAATTAAGTCATTGACTTTGGAAAGATGTTGTCCTTAATGCACCTAAAACATTTTTTATTTTTTATTTTTTATTCTACTGAAAAAAACAAATTCAACTGTGAAATGTCCCTTAATACTTTTCACGTTGATCTTTCAGTTTCACCCTGAGTGGTGAAATGATAGAGTGAGCATGTGGCTGTCATTCAAAACACAAGACAAAATAAGAGTACACTTGCAAAACTATGCGCAAATAATCTTTTTTTTTGTTTTGTTTTTTTAGATTAGATTGTTTTTGTAATTGCTAGGAGCCGAAATTGAAATCACGATTAAACGACGATTAATTGCACAGCCCTACTACCTATTGTAGCAATTACACTATTCAGAGATGACTGGAGCCACCGCTGGCTTCTCCATAACTTATATTCATCATCCCTTTCGAAGCGTTACTTTCATTTCATTTCATATCCTGGTGAGTTTCATTAAAAAAAATTAATGTTTTTTGTGGGGGGTTCTGGGCAGTGAAGACGGTGTGGGGGGGGGGGGGTAGGCCGCAGTGGCAATGCCTGGCATGTGCTCAAAAAGGTGCTTGGCGCGCCGCCAAGGCCAGCGCCGCATCGCTCCGGCAACCGACCTGTCAGCTGATTCCCCTTTGTAGAGGCACGGCCTCCTTGGCACTCGCCCCGCTGGGGTGCCAGCGAGGGGTTTGGGAGGGAAGGTCCTCCAGCCTATGCCTCCATAGGGGAGGGATGGGGGGGGGGGGGGTCTGCCATGCCAAAAGGCACACAGGAGGCCAGAAACAACCTTTTAGGAAGACAACAGCCGATTCTCTCACTGTACCGGGTGAGGACAGTCTCACTGTACCGGGTGAGGAGAGACGGCAGGTAGACGGCAGAGAGAGAGAGAGAGAGAGAGAGAGAGAGAGAGAGAGAACTCAAATGTATCCAAGTACTGAGTCACCTCATCGCTGTTCATCAAGTTCGCATCTCTCACTCTGTTGAGGCAAAGCCCAAAAGAGTAAATTCCACCAATCAGAGCAGAAGGTTAAATGAAGAGCTTCATTAAAAACTAATTCCCCATCCCTAGCAAATATCTCCGCTAAACATCCAATAATCCCCATCAGTCTCCCAGGTCAATGAGACACGCTTGTAAATGTCACGCAGTCGCAGTGCACTCCCCTGATATCCCAAGACGAAAATACTGTGCATACCAACCAGCGGCACCCATGACAAGGGTTGAGTCAATTGGTCAGTAATACCGGAGAGCCGTTCAAGCAATTAGCGCCGTGACAAATTCATAAATGATGATTTCTTGCCAGCGTTTTGTCATTAAATGAACCAAATTGATTCTAAAGCAATTCCAGTAAAATGGTATTATGTTGCATTTGTCCAGACAGCTCCTAGAAACAGAGTGAAAGAAATGTCTGCAAAGTCTGCATTGTTTGGTTAAAACCCTACTAAAATTCATGCACTGCAAATGCAGTCTTAATCTTGGCTAAATCCAACAATCCCAAAAGCCAACAACTAGAACTACTTTGCTTTGCAAACTGTAATACAGCAGTATCACAAATGTCAACAAAAGGAACTCCATATTTTCATAGCCATACATGCATTTGAATATAAAACAATATTAATAAGATCAGTTAATAGAACTGTTTGACTGCCTGAGGATACTTTCAATGTCATAGGCAAAGTGTAGCCAATAAGGGGTATTTAAGTAACTAAAATGTCTCAATTATATCTTAACATAGCCAGGAAACTATTTGTGACAGATGTGCTATGCTTATTAAGATGTGAATTGTGACATTAATGAGAATGAATTAAATCCTTTGCTTGTAGCCATGTGACCTGTAAAGTGATCTCTTAGGCTTATTTAATGTGGTAGTGTCATGCATGGCACGGCTCCCCTCAATAACAAACACATCGTCGCATCAGCTGTATGACCCCACTCAGTAGTATAGGCTACTTACGACAGTTCTCCTCGTCGCTGTTATCAGAGCAGTCATCGTCATCGTCACATCTCCACAGGATCGGTACGCACCTGCCGTTCTTGCACTGGAACTGCCCGGGTTCACAGTCTGATTCCGAATGAGTCCCTGTGTTTAAGGGGATACAAAGCAATGCATTTGCAAAGCCTATGCTGGTAGTAGACTTCTCTTTTGTGTGGTATGCTAAATATCCATCGTTTCAGATAACATGTTGGTAGAGGTAGTTAGCCTAGAGAGGCTAACGTAACCCATTTTCATTGTGTTTGACAGGCGATCATCTTTTATTCCAGTTTTGCTACAGCCACACTGAGCAACATTTTGCGAGACAAAAACATCGCTGTAGGCTACTCAAATGAGAGATTGTGCTTTGTAGTGTTTTGGCTAGGTGTTGTCTTTGACAGTCGAAAAGGAATTTGCCGTAGCCTACAATTTCAACACAGTGTAAAGAAAATCCGGAGATTGTCTAAGAATCACTGTCTGATCATTTAATATAGCATATCTTCAATTGGCTGAGAGTAGCCCTACTCTTAGACGTCTACCCCCAAATATATTTAGATGTTTGTAATGGAATAATAACTAAAGCAAAACGTGAACCAACGTGTCCTTGGCGATCAGTTAAATGAAGACACGTTACGTGGCCAAAGCCTATAGGTTTACTTCCTACAGTATTTTCCGTCATAGGCAGGATTAGCCGGTTCAATGAAGGAAACAAAACAATAGCTAAAACATACTTTGTGGTCAGCAAAACGTGAGCCATAGAATAGCCTACACGTGCCAACGCACGACTTTTTAGAAAACATTGTTAGATCTAGGCTATAGCCACGTTATTTCACTATGATTCGCACACGCCGCGTAGCGATGTATCCTCATTCATTGACCAGATGATCCGCTCTCTCACAGACATTAAGACAGATATGTCCTTACCTTTGGCGCAATAAAGCTCCATTAGTAATAAATGCAACAGCATAAACTTCCCGGCTTCTGCCCACATCGTCAGATCCTGAAATGTTTATTGTTGTGGTCATGCAAATGAATAACAGTTATGGTAGCCTACACGAAGTCAGACAGCAATTCCGTCGCTGAGCGTGTGTGTGTGATCTCGCTCTGCTGTGCCTCGGTTGCAATTTGAATCAGTGACGCTTATGGGCGGGTTAGTGCCTGCGGTAGCGTAGTAGCGAAAATAAAATGAGGGGAAGTGTAAAGTCATAGCTGCAGTCATACCATCTTAGAAAGTGACACAGCAACTTAAAAATATGCGCAGACGTTTTGGACAGAATGAGAAGTATGAACTATACCCAGTAAATGGGCCTACCCGCTATTTCTTTAAAAAAATATATTTCTTTTGAGAAATTGATTTTTTTTATTATTACTACAGTTCTCAAAATCTCTAGAATGACATTAAATAGAGCAACTGCTAATGCATACATGAATGTTATTCATCAAGCTGCTCCAACCATTGTGGTCTACTAGCCTACTACTAGCTGTCATTTGGGATCAGCTTGGGGCTGGTTATAAACTAGAGCAGAAGGACAATTCCAAGTTCACCAGCCAGTTCAGATGCTCTACAGTACCAGCAGCAATCCACTGGAAAAATCTAAGAAGTGTGTCAGTAAATTAAAAAGATGAGTCCACACAAAATGTCAACCTTGAGCCTCCTGATATGAAGTCATTATTGTGCTTCAATCCAGCAATGCAAAACAGCTACACAAGTTGCCATGTTGGTAAATAGGGTTACAAATTAGGCAGAAATACTGCACTCACTGTGGTTGGCCTATGAGAAGCACTATTACAGACGTGTCATATTGCATAGTGACTCAGCAGTTTCAGGGTTTAATAAAGGAAGTCATTGAGATGAAACTTGGAATTTGTTATGTTATTCCAATATTGTTGACAATTTGTTTACAATTATACATGAACACGAACAACTCGTTTCCATATAAACAACTGCATTTAATTTGGAAAATATTGCAAATTTAAAATTTGATTATAGTTTAAACTTAGAGGGGGCTGAGAAACATTTAGACATATATATATATATATATATATATGAAGCAGAATGTCTCACCATTTCATTACATATGTGTCTTGTCATGTGAAATTAAAAATGTCTGTGTAATGTGTTCTACATTCCACTAGGGACATCTGACTTTGTAGCGCGCTCCTCTAGGGGTGGCTGGCTATCCTTGTGTGTAATTAAGTGTTTTGTTGTACGCCATTTTGCCCCACTTTTATATTTCTATATAAAACTCTAAATACCCAGGGATATGCATATTCTATTTAAAGGCTAATCATTTGCCAGCAGCGTGTAAGCGGAGAGTGACCCTGGTATGACTAAAGGACAATGCCATGCATCTACTGTTACTTTCTGTCTCTCGCTTTTCTCGTTTTATCTCTTGTCTCTTTTGTCTCTCGACCTACACTTCTCTGCATTGGCTTTTATCACTCTGGCCTTCTATCTCTACCCAACTCTGTTTTGATGTCCTCTATTTGTACCCTCTCTCTCTCTCTTTCTCTCTCTCTCTCTCTCTTTCTCTCTCTCTCTCTCACTCTCTCTCTGCCTATCTAACTCTTTCTCTGCCCCTCTCTCTCTCTCTCTCTCTCTCTCTCTCTCTCTCTCTCTCTCTCACACCAGTTTGAAACAGGTAGTGTTGCTGAATATAGAAGAAACAAAACAGAACCAGTGGTCAGCAGATCCTGTCTTCTCGGTCAGCATCAGCATCAGCATCAGTGTGTGTCTGTGTGTGCGTGTGTGCGTGTGTGTGTGTGTGCGTGTGTGTGCTGGTGTGTGTGTGAGTGTGCATGTGTGTCTTGTGTGTATGGTAACGCTGCCCGGAAGTGCAGTACAGTATATCGGCAGGCCTGGAACAAGGGAGCCATTCGCCCGCCTTGCCACAGGCTGTGACCCAAAAAGCGCCCATGAGTGGGTCGATCCGTGGCTAGCTGCCAGCTGCCCATCGCGGGCAGATATGATGGATGAGCGTCCCTGCACAGGCAGGTTAAACAACAGCTGACGCCGGCCGGCCGGCCGGGTACTGCTCTTATTCTGGGGGTTATGCTTACACTTATAGTTGCAGATAACAGATTACACATGCATGCAGGCTTGATCAAATATGCTATGCTAGCAGTAGAATTAATTAGCACGAAGCCAGTCACCTGCTGTAACATTTTTGATCACTTAGAAATTGTAACCAGTTCTGAAACTCTAACATAATTTCATTTTAATGTTTCACACTTTTTTTCTACTTATTTAATATATTACTCATATTGAGTAATATTCATTTGATATTTAATATAGAATAGGGAATCCCCCCCCCCCCACAAAAATAACAACAATTTCTCAGTATACTGTAAATCATATTTTGTTTTATGACATACTCACCTGTAACTTCCCATTAATGTAAATATATAATGAGCCAATCATATGGTAGCTTCTTAAGCACGCCGCGACGTGCTCACCAAGCCTAACATGCCGCCGTCACATGATATCGGATATATCGTATTTATTTACGATTTCAGACCACATGAACGGTCTAACGAAGTCAATTACCACTGGGAAACTCAGATTTGGAAACCATAGATAAGAAATGTGATATGTTCTGACCATGGCATGGTCCTCAAGATAAGCTGAGATGTTCACACTCAACCATCTCCAGAGCATACAGAGAATGGTGCCACAAACTGAAGAACACCCAGTAAGCAGCAGCAGTTCTGTGGACAACAACGTCTCATTAATGAGAAAGGTCAGCTCATATAAAGCAAAGGGTTGCAGCAGAACCTGAAAGTAACACCCACATTACGACAACAGTATGCTGGAGGGCCTCTCTGACCGCAGAACACCTCAAACCTTGAAGTGGGTGGGCTACCACACTACTCACGTACTGCAGTTATAAGAACATGTGTATAATAATAATAATAATAATAATAATAATAATAATATATAGTGTTTTTTGCTGGAGTTCTGCTGGACTTGAACATCCAGGCATGTAGTGAGGAAGTCAGGCCTGAGTAAATTCACTTGGTGGGTGCTATCAGGCCACAGCTGGGACTGTCAGGCTAGTGTAGAAACCAATATGGTTAAGCAGGCAGCTGTAGGTGATCGCTGGCACCCCAACTCTCAACATTTAAAACAAAAACAAGCACAATCAAATATTGCTCTGCAAATGGCAACTATATGCAGGCTTGAATCAGCATGAACATGTGATCCTCAAATCTTTGGAGTAGATTCCTATATGTGTATTTGAGACAGTTAAAGCTATACTTTTTTTTTTAACCTTTACTTAAATAACAGAACACGCTCACAGACGTCAGACTCAGACACCTGCTGTGTGAAACAGGCAACCAAACTGTATACTTCAAAGACCTGTGAATTATACACTTCTGGTAAGTATCTGGCTTTATTGCTGAGGAAAACTGTATGCCTAATATCATAAATATATGATTATGGTTGCAATATATGTCTTTACTTGTAATTAAGTGTGTTCCTGACTGAACTGCTATTATTCATGCCGGCTCCACTCTCGCTGTTTGTCCATAATGACTGAATTAATGATATAGCTAACATGATGTACTTAAGATTTATGCAATATGAAAGATGCCTTGACCCACCCCTTCAGAAGGCCAGCAGTTGAATCTGGGGCCACTAGAATTTGCAGGACAGAGTTGCCTTAATAAATGTATTAGCCCCAACAAAACAGAAGCAACATTCACAATGATGAATTTAGATCAATATTTAAACAAATATTGAAACGTAATTCCTTTGAGTGCATGCACAGTAATGTGACCGGGGACATGGACCTCTCAAAGCATGGTTTGGAAAAGTATATCCTACACATAAATCTGATTCATAATTCAAAGACAGAAATATTTCAGTAATCTGGTTGCCTAAACTCCTCATGGGATCATCTTCTGCCCATGAACCACAGACTGTGTTACAAATAGTATCTTGGTTGCCCATGTATTTACTATTTACTGGGTGGATAATCCCCCATTGGCTACAGTTTCCAGCTCAGGTCTCCCCCCTAGAAGAATTTGTTAGCAGCAATAAGTTTAGAAATTGAGTTGGTTGGTAACAGAAACCGTTAACTCGAACCCCCTGAATTCCTTTTTGTAGATCTATCAATTTTATAATGAGTCATTTCCATGTACCTCCCCAAAACAGTAAAAACAATACATTTACTGTATATGTCTCTTACTGTATCTTCTATAAGTCCTTCTTCTATCTCTGGAGAATCTTAGCCAATTTCACATGGTGGCTTTTGACTTTCAGTGAAACACAATGTCTCCCACCCCCCACCCCCATTGTCTGCCAGGTTTCTGTTTGACTTCTCTGCCATCTGTATTCCATGATCACAATCTTCTCCAGTGGGCCCCAACCTACAAATTTGACTACAGAGTGGAGAGCATTGCATATTTAGACTGCTGTTATGGTTACTTACTGCTATGGTGGACAAAGTGAGGAGGGAAGGGAAGAGGAAAGGAAAAGAAGAGATAGAAGAGAGGAATCGAGAGAAGGGGAGGAATAAGGAAAGAGAGAGATGCAAGATGCCAAAAGGTGAGGGGTTGCTGGAACAGACCGACCTGAACTGACCATTCTCCTCTCGCCTCTAACCCCTGACATCCCTGTGGAGGAAAGAGAGAGAGAGAGAGAGAGAGAGAGAGAGATGTGCAAGGAAAAGGGTAGACTATAAGGTCAGATCATTAGGCTATTGAGGGTTGGACGGGTATATATGGAGGACAGAGGAGGCAAATAATCATAAGGAGAGGGTATTTGACGAGAGGAGAGGAAAGGAGAGGAGTAATGAAAAGGAGGAATTGATGAGGAAAGGAGAGGTAGAGGAGAAGAGATTTGAGGAGAAGACACAGCTCGTCCAGGCCAACCAATGAGGGTCAAGCTTTAGCAGGACTGATATGGACAGCCCTGTTTCAAGCATGACTTTGATACTTCCTAATCCTGCATCTTAAGTAGCGCGATGCAGAGAAATGTGTTCAAAAGGACTCCAGCCAGATACAGGAAACTGGGTATTCTGTGTAGTCTGTGAAGTCTCAGAAGCAAACAACCCACTTGGCCAAAGAACCTCTTATGTGAGTTCGTGTGCATTTAGTCTCACCGGGGAGTACATCGCCTTGGAGACTGTTGTGTTGCTATAGTGTGTAGCCTAGACGCACCATTATTTCCCATGATTGCAAATCTGTAGTAAATAACTGAAGATTTATAAACTCAACAAATATAACAACTTCTTTTTAAGTCTCTTCCTCTCTTTACTTTAACATTTTCAGTCGTGTTAATGTCAGGTGGTTGTGTAAATTGCAAGTCCTTTTTTGTGACAATCCTGAATATATGTTTCACAATTAATGTGACCTATAATGTGAACAATTCAATAGAAAAACAAACTGAAATCTTCGAGGGGGAAAAATGAAAAATAAAACCTGGTTGCATAAGTGTGCACACCCTTAAACTAATACTTTGTTTGGTTTTTCGGGCCAAGGACCCCTTGGCTGATAGAAACACAGCATAGGGACCCCCTATCACATATAGTATAAAACATTTTGTTGCCGGGCCAATGATATTGTGTAAGGCGACCTATAGTACCATGTAAAGTAGGCCACTAACTAAGCCATTAAAATAGTTTATTTATATTTATAGCATAGGTTGTATTTATGTAAATGTACTGTATATTTTCTGACATTTACATTTCTGGAAGATAATAAGTTTAGAATCAAATAATTTGGAGGACCCCCTGCAGTACCTCTGAGGACCCCCTGTTGAAGACCTGTGGTCTATACAATTATTTACTGACACCGAACATGTGACCACATTTCCTGCAGTGACTTTGAATAAAACCCTTTAATAACCTTAGTTCTATGAGGGTCTTTCCTGCAGTGACTTTGAATAAAACCCTTTAATAACCTTAGTTCTATGAGGGTCTTTCCTGTAGATCCATTAGCTTGAGCTCACTGTTGTATTCTACTGATGTATTGCAAGCGGAGTAATAGAGAATCTACAAATTTAGGCTGTGGCTGCCCAGCTAACTATGAATAGTGCTATGGGCTGTGCCACTGACTGCGTACTGTAATTACAATTTTGAGCAAGTTAGCCGGTACCAGTAATGGTCAACCTTTATCAGAGCAGTGCTGCCCTCTTAATGGTTGGCCTGGATTATAAAGAGGTTTGGTCAGAGCTAGAAGGCTCTATAGGAGGAAAGAAGAATGATTAATCTACTGGTATGGAGAAAAGGAAATAAGAGAGAGAGAGAGAGAGAGAGAGAGAGAGAGAGAGAGAGAGAGAGAGAACATAATTCCACATCAAGCATCATCATGTGTTTGTATGAATTAATACAATATAAAGTATGTACGTGTGTGTGTTTGTGTGTGTGTCTGGGAGTTCATGCAGGCGGTGTGGTGCTGGACCTACAGTATGGTGATGCCACTCACAAACAATGGATTCAGTTTACAGACTTAGTGAGAATGGAGCCTTGCTGTCCAATTCCTCTGCTGAATCCCTCTGTCCTCCACGATAGGGTCAGCTTAGACCACCATATGGCACAGTGTTGCCTAAGCCCAAGAAGAGGCGATTAAAATAGGTCAAGTGAAGCTTTTGGTATAAGAAAGCTTTTGTCAACCTCTTAAAGCCAAGCTGAATACCTTGAAGAGGGCCAATTGGTGGGAAAGGAACACATCATTATTCCTGCTTTTTTCTCCCACCTTTCATTGCAGTGATGAAAGAGGAATACCAGAGCTAAATTGAAAGCCCCTCTCCAACTCTCATGAAGGAAAAAGTTTTTATTGTTTATTGTTGTTTATGTTTTTAATAGTGGGGCAAAATTTGGCATTGTATTTTTTGTGGCATTGACATTTGGTGGGATGGTGTTTTAGCAGCCATCAGTTTACACAACAGTGATTAGGAGACAAAAATTATGTGGTTGGACCGTGGACGGCAGCTCGAGGCACACTGAACCAGGCCTAATGTCAGCTACTGATTTCTGGCCACAACATGGCAGCCACAGCACTCTGTTACCCACATGCCTATACTGCATACTTCACCCATTAAAAAAACAGACAATTAGGCAATTGATTATACTCACTAGAAATACCCTGGAATGCTTGATATTTATTTTGTGTGTAACTTTACAGATGTATTGGCCGAGTCCTGGTCAGACTTGGGTTAGACATAACAAACCAGTAACAACTAGTTATTGTGTTCCTTACAATTAAGAAAAATCAAGGTTATTGCAGTTTGGCTTCTTCAAATGGCGTCTTGGCATATTTAAAGATTGCACTGCTGTATTACAATTGTGTCTTCTTTCATTTAGGTCTTCTGTTCAATGGGTGGCCTGTCCATTCTATGTATGCACTGTGGACCAATCATCATGTCAAATTCAATTTACTCCAATTTAAATTTGGGATTGTGTTTAGTCGGTAAACAAAGAGTTAATCTTTCTTTAAGGGTGGTAACACATGCATTTGGCCGTTCCTTGAATCAGAGTGATTGTATGCCTCCTATATCAGCTCCTCAGAAGACTGTTTATTAGACCGAAAGACTATCAAATAGAATAAATAGTATTTGGGGAGCAAATTGTTAAAAAAACAATAAAATGTTATCAAATGGAGATGTTTGCCCCACCATAACATTTACCTCTACGTTTATATTGACTGAGAGACTGCATCACTGGTAGTGTTGATTTTGCAGCTATATTCAGTGAGCATCAGGAAGTGTTTACTTGAACAAATAGGCTGCAGCAGAGTGACACATTTTGTTTTGGTGTGTGTGTGTGTGTGTGTGTGTGTGTGTGTGTGTTTGGGGGGGGGGGGTGTTAACTTGCCAATAGGCTGGACATATTAGGCACTGATCTTTGAAACTTTCTAGTAGAAGGCAGATTTATGTATGCCTTATTTAAAAAATATGCTGAGGTCAGCTAATCCAATTAAAAATTGAAATATACAATAGTTTCATTTGTTTGAATAATGTGATAATAGTGTGTATGTTTAAAATATGTAAAGGCACAAAGATACATACACAAATAAATGTTCTCTAGAGTCTCCACCAATTGATCATACACATCATAAAGCCTTATGTAAATAATGTCACCAAGCTTCGGTTTTACCTGCAAAACTCAGCTGTTAGGCTTAGAGCAGGGGTGTAAACTCAATCAGAGAGGACCGAAAATATAAACTGGGACTATGTTGAGAGCTAAACAGTCTCATAGTGCTGTCTTGTTATATTCTTTAATTACCAGCACCACAAACAAGGCAAATTGGCTACTCATCAGATATCTAACTGACACTGACCACCATCTGAAATGTGATCGCCCATTGGCGGACGGATATTATTGTGTAAACCTCTGTTTTGCTTAGAAATGAATTTGCATGCTAATGTTGGCACTGTACCTGTAGGCTGCTACCCTGTTGTTTTGGCTGATAAGCAGTTAACTCGCTAGTATGAGTGGTTCTCAATGTGTGTGCTGTCTCGATCCCTCCTTGAAGTTGTGATGTTAATGTCACAGCTACAGTACATTTAGAGCTGACTTCATGAAAGGCTTAAGATAAACAGGTACAGGTCAGAACATTATGGCATTAGCATTATAATAAAGATAAGGAAATTAAAAACAAAATACACATTGTTGCTATGTTCAAACAACACGTTCTCACTCCCAACTCGTCAAATATTGCAGCTTGGTCAATGTCCTTTCTCGTCAATTTTCAATGCGTTAGAACGCCTTTGGCGTCTTAGGGTGATGACTATGGTTGCTCATTGACTGGTAGGCAAGCCTTCAATGGGCTCAATAACTAAATCCACCAATGGTATGAGACCTATGCATTTTAAAAATCATAACATTGATTACTTT
>JAODUE010058947.1:0-16921 GCA_027564755.1 Amblyopsis hoosieri | reverse complement strand
TATATATATATATATATATATATATATACCATATATATACACCACACCTATCAATCTCACTTGAAGATGGGGTACACTCATCAACAACTATAACATATGCACATGCACCCACATTTTATTCCATGGGTTGAAGTCTGCAGTGATAGCATTCCTTTTAACAGACATATCTCTAAGTATTAATGGGCAACACCCCCCCCCCCCTCCCCCACTCGCTCCCTCTCCTCTCTCTCTCTCTCTCTCTCTCTCTCTCTCTCTCTCTCTCTCTCTCTATCTCTCTCTCTCTCTGCTCCCAGCATAAGCATCATCTGAGGCCTGATATTCAAGTGTCCTCCACCCATAAAGATAAGAGCAGTGGCTGGAATGTAGACAAGAGGAGCAGAGAGGAGGTGTAGAAAGAGAGAGATAGACAGAGAGAGATAGATAGATAGAGAGAGAGAGAGAGAGAGAGAGAGAGAGGAGGGAGGTTCTCCATCTTAAGTAATTATGTTAATGTACTCTAACACACTGTGTGTTACAGTACATTAACATAATTACTTACACACAGTTTAGGGTATAGCCTACTCAAGATGAAACAGACATGCGTGACAGAAATCAGAAATGCAAGCACATGAAGAACACTGCACTAAACCATGATCCTGGATCTCTGAAGAGTCTAAGTGGAGACAGAGGGCATTGACGTGGACAGCATGAACCTCCATAACGTTCGACTCTGAGTCTGATGGTGATGTTGCCGATACAGTATGTATTAACACACACACACACACACACACAGACACAACAGACCACCAGTGCTAATGATTTCACAGCAGCCAGTTTAACGGAAGGTGGCTGCTTTTTATCAGAATAGCCCAGAGGGCTTCATACACACACACACACACACACATTGCAAACTCACATCAGCCAACTGATTGGCTTGAAATGTATTTTGGTGGTCAAAGAAATTAAAAACCTAAAAAAATAAACATATCGCCTTAGAAATAAATGAACAAATATAATGTCTATATGATTATGTATTTGCATATACAACACAAAAAACCCTAACCATCTGTGTTGAATATTACACATCATAGTATGTATGACATCATGACATGCCATATATAACAGTATATGTGTTAATGTACTGTAGTCGGGCTTAAAACACTATGATTGGATTAGGGTTGCCTTTAAAGCTGTAATAGAAAATTGGTTCTATCTGAACAATGTAATGTCTCATCATTTGAGGCTGTACTGTGTAGAAACCTGTTGTGTATTACAGGTCTAAGGGTGTTGGGTCATTGTGCACACTGACCTAATTGGCTCCCAGGCTTTTAAAGGTACAAACAGCTTGTTAAAGGCCATGCTTGTCCATTCATTCACAACAGTTCCTCTTCTCTCCACTGCTCATTAAAACCAATGAATGGGCCACAGATGTGAGGTCGGCCATTAGTTTTACCTGCAAGGCACTCTGGGAGGTTAACGTGCAGGGTAGGGTCTTATTTTCCGGTGGGACCACCTCTACGAATAATGTACAGTATACGATAAGAAATGTCTTCACCAGTGCTAATTGTAAGGTGCTTTGGATTGAGGTATCCAGCTGACGGAGGGACACACACACAGACAGACAGACAGTTTGAGGAGAGTAGACTGGAGATTAGAAGCTTGTTGATACCATCATTGGGTAAATGTGGAAGAGTTTTCAAACAGAGCTCCAGAATACTCCATGAACTCTAAAAAAAAAGCACATTTTATGCAAAAGTCAGCCAGAAGAAGGACAATATGAGACACCGTAAACACTGGCATTTAATGTATATTGTAGACATCAAAACTTTAAAAACGTAGCTACAGTATTTAGGTGAAGGTTATTTGTGGTGGGGATCTGGTTTTTATTATTCTGCCTGGGTAAAGATTCGTTTGAAGGCCCATATGACATGCATGTTGCAGACATCACATGCAGTTGTGTTTTGTAAATACCATTAGTACCAAACATTTGTATTTTAAGGGAACACTGATTGTTCATTATATTCCATTGTTTCTTGGTTTCTTGGATTCTTTGGACCATGGTTACATTTGGCAACACCTTAACAATTGTATGCTTGATTTTCATTTTATGATTTAATTAAACTTGCAACTGTGCTTTATAATAACAATAACGTTCACAGATTGGTGCATACTGTATACAGTACATAATATTGTACAGTAAGGGTTCTGTTGAATTTTCAAGTGTTTTCCACAAAAGTATACAACATTTAAGATGGTTGCTCTTTAGTTTAATTGTTTCAGCTGTTGTAAAGTTCTTCCTATCTACTATACCCTAAAATAGATTCCCAGCATTTGTCTGCAGGCATCAGGCCTTGTGATAGTGTCAGATCAGCCTCTAGAATGCACTGACAAGCTCTCAAACACTTGATTGGATGATTATTACAGCAATGTGATTGGATGCTTATCATAACCACATCTGACCTGTATGGTGTTGGTCCCTTTTTTAAATTATAGTACCTATTGGTACTATCCAGTGTGGATATATGTTGACTATCAGCACTGTATCAGTCCTATAAATGACACTAACAAGAAAGAGGTACATACAAAATGTGGATAATGTAAGCACACGTGTATTACATATACCTAAATAGTTGCTTAAATCTATACAATCATTATCTTCACAGTCTGTTATGTTGACGACACAAACAACTAAGTGGTATGTGATTCATTCTAAAATGTGATTCATTCATTCTTCTTTTTTGTAAGTAAGCTTAGTTATTATTGTATTATCAATACATTGAAATGAAAACAGACATTTGTTTATTTGAAAATATTTGTTGCTAAACACTCTTTACTCATCCATATATTGTACCCATAAACTACTCCTGGAAACCTTATCTGCAGTGGAGGTGCAACTGTGAGGCATAATTCTACGGCCAGGACATAAATCTGCCCAGAATGCTTTGCAGTCGGCCAGGTCAGGACTCATGGAGGAGCTCTCCGTGGGAACAGGGAGCAGATAGCTTCAGGGTCAACCTGGGCTAAGCCCTGCCGATGCTAGCGCTCCAGGTCAGAATGGTGCTGAAATCAGCCGTGGGCCAGGCCACATGGACACAGATGCACCCGCACGTGCACAGAAGATACACGTGTTAGATTGTTTAGAGTAAATGACAAGGGATTGTTTTTTATGTGGTATTAATAGTTTATTAAATTAAACAAAATGATTAGAGAGCATGTTGTTTTGCTTTGATCATCACCTTTACCATTAAGTTAAGTTAAGTTATGCTGCATTCCGTTAAGTCTGAAAGATCTAACCTTCTGTTCGGAAAAAAATAGACGGAATAATGATAACTTATATTGTAGTTCAGGTAAGATTTCTCTTGCCCGGGTGTCCAGATAAATAAACCCGTGGGCCACAGCAACATGACAGTGTACATGGTGAACTTATCTCTGCGTGAAAACGCATTCTAAAGTATTGTGTCAGCCTTTCATGTTTTGATGTTATGATGACAATAGTAAACCATAAATATGTTCCTATCACTCTATTACTGTATTATTTGAAAAGAACAAAGCTTTATTGGCATGCATATTTTACTGAAGAGCTGGAATACATACTGTTGTCTGAAATGTCTGAAGCAAGGCATGGTTGTAGTAGTGCATAGTATGATTTGTAGCCATTATATTATTTGTAGTTGTAGAGTGGTCAACTGATTGCAATATGGATTAATGATATGTTTCCTACATTTCAATAATAAATGTGCATACATTCATGCTATTTCCAATGATTGTGACCCCCAATGCATGTAGTATAAACTAGAAGATGAAAGCTAGACATATAGGAGGTCAGGGTAAAGAGTGTATGCACAGCCATAATGTATATTTTGGTGGCTGTTTATCTCCGTGGAAAGTGTTTTGATGTGGTCTTTCTATCGCAGCAAATCAAAATGGAGAACTTAAAATACTAAAGTAGTGGGGAATTAATGTTATTTATTTGTTTCATGTTAGCCTATTTGTTTCAACTGTTGTATGTAGTAGTCTTAGTCTATTTGTGTGTGGTGGTAATACACAGACATTAAAAATAAAAGAATAGGGTAAGAAATCAAAAGAATAGGCTAAAAAACATTTTATTTTGTTTTTATCTTTTCATTCAAGAAACACATTTTTAATGGGGTGTTTTAGGCATGTGCTTCTTCAAGTAATTTCTAGACATTTTGTAATATGAATGTTTTAACAAGACATTATAGTTTTTTTGTATTTGAACAAAATATTTGTTAATTATTTAACAACATTTTACATGAATCTAAACTCCTCAAATCCTCTCAGAACAGTTTCTGGTGCCAACTGAACTAAACAGAACCGATGTGAAGATGTAGTCCTAAAAGTGGGTCTAGTTGTGGGTCCCAGCTATAGCTGCTTGCTTCAGCCCTGCTCTGTAACACTTTCCCATTCCCCGGCGTTTCCACGTCTGCTTCGCTCTGCAACTTCGCTCCTGAAGAAAAACAGATGCATCCACGACCGCCAGCCACCCCCCTCTTCCTCCTCTTCCTCTTCTCCCAGCTCTTTGCTCTCCCCCTTCCCCCATTTTTTTTTATGGCATGTCCTCTCTAACACATGACCTCTGCCTTGCATCAGATTGTATGTACACCGCCCCACACAGCAACATAAAGATAGAAGCGCAATCGTTTTAAGTGTTGCGGGCTAGCACTCACGGGAGGCAACACAGCACACTTTCAGCAGGTGATAAAAGCGTTTTGATTAATCTCCTGCGAAACACGTAGAGACATTAATCCAATCAAACTGTAGGCAGTTGACTTTTCAGCCCTCGTGAACTAAGAAATCATCTTTCCCTCATATTGAAATTAATTTAGCTCTTTCTTAATTCCACCCATGCTACCCATGTCTGAGAGGTCGTTTCTGTGGACTGTCCAACAGGTTTCTGCCTTATGTAGCCTGACATGCAGTAATTTGGTGTATACATTCACCTCATTTGCATGAAAAGCGTTTGTGCTGTCTGCCACCGAGCTGAAACAAGTACAACCGTGGTTTTTCTCTTTCTGAATAAATGAGGATCACTTGTGACCATTGCTGGGAAGTGAAAGACTAGTTAATTAGAACAATTTCACCATTATTCTTGAATGGCGGTTCAGACTCCACACCACAGATGAGCAAAGAAGGCCCCTCGAGCCAAATATGTATGTCTCACCACTTCAATCCATCCCTGTATGAATTTATGTCTATATGTAGTCTTGTAGGTTAGTCACAGAAATAAATTGGCAGAATGAAAAGTCTAGTTCTCTTCATTGTGCACGCTATGACTGTGCTATCGTCTGGTATAACGCTATCTTAAGGGGGGCCTGCAGGTTTTGCCATCACAGGTACAATTTTGTGCATAAAATATAATTTCAAATATTATTTTACATGTCTGACTTTGACTTCATGTCAACACATAAGTTTGTGTTTAATTACATTTATTTCTATCCTAGTCTAGATGTAAAAAAAAAGTATATAGGCTATGATTTGTTTTGTTTTAAACTGCATAAGAAGACAGATTGTATCTGTGGCGGTTCATATGCCCACATTGGTCCACTCAGCCCCACTAAAAATGATTTATCTTAGTAGACAAACCTTGATAGGCTCTGTTCTCCACAAAGTGTTTTATTTTGTATTAATAACTGCCCAGGTGTCTTGGCTTTATAATGGGGGTGAGATGTTGTGGCGTGATGTGGAGGTGGGCGTGATATGAAGGTAATGGGATGCATTGTTCAGGCTAGGACTTGCATTTATCATAAGACATCATCATGGTACTATCTGTTCCATGTGCAATCAATAAACCTTGACCGGCTAAGATCATCTCTGAGATTTCTTTAATTCAGACAAAATGACCACAACATGTCTAATAATTTTAGTTATGTCAGCTGTTGATTTCATATAACAGAAAACCTCAAACCGGGACACACAATTAACTGTGTAATACCTATGTATAAACATAAAGTCTAGTCAAGACTAAAGACTATACTCATATCATTTCATTCATTCAGTCATTTCATGTGAAACTAGAGTGTGATCAGTAATGTCCACATCCATCAAAAATGAAGTCTGAACACTGAACTCAAAAACTGTCTAGATACATTTTATTTGTATCTGTAAAAATATATTTTAGATTGTAGATTATATTATAAAATAACAAGATGTAGTCATTGGCTAATTGGGACTTGAGTTAAATAAGCACTTATTTTGTTCAGATTTGCAATCCCACCTCGATACCATATTTGTTTAGTTCATCAGCCACACAGCCTGTACTACAATTTAACCATTAAGCAATGCTAAGTGTTTTTGTTGAGTATTTGTCATAAAAAGACCAAATACACTGTAAACATTTAATTGCTTATTAACGGTTTAAATGTTCAACTGAAAAACAATCATGTTCAACGTGGATAATTAAAATGTAATGATACATTTGACAATAATGTTTCTTATTATAGCATCAACTTAAATACATTTATTTAGTGTATAATTATTACACTGTACCACTTTACACCTTACACCTTGAAGGCTCCTCCTGTGTGTGTGTGTGTGTGTGTGTTTGTGGGTGCGTGTTTAGGTGTGTGTGTGTGTGTGTGCATGCATGTGTGTGTGTGTGTGTGGTGGGTACCCATGTGCATTAATGTACGTGCATGGCCTTGTGTGTCTAGATGCGTGTGAAAATGTCTTCCCCTTAAACCTACCTTGTGAGAGTTGTATATTATGCTGTTTACTTGTGAGGAGGATTAGAACATTCTAGTTCCTACAATCCATTCTCAGTGCACCTCTTCAAAACATCCAGGCCGGGCCTGAACTCTGAACCCACGGGCTCCCCTCTTGCCAGGGAGAGTCAGGCCCTCTACCGGTTCGGCAGTTCGATGGAGAGATGTGCTGCATTGTTTTACAGCGTGATCTGTCTTGTGTGTGTTTGTGTGTGTGCGTGTGTGCGTGCGTGTGTGTGATTGTCTCAGGCTGAATCCTATTTTTATGGCTTGCTTATGCATTCCTGCAGCAAATGGTTTACATACCGCAGCCAGGAGCTCTACTAAATCAGCTGGCAGCTCAAGGCAGCTGTGACAAGGTGGAAACCTTGTCATCGGGCTGCGCTGCCCGGCGATTAATGAACCCCAGCGTTGAGATAATAACCTCCATAACGTCTCACCCTGACCCGGGCCGGCGGATTACATCGTTTTCACGGAAATTCAATTTTGACTCTTGTCGCTGTTGTACTCTGGAACACCCCCCCCTCCCAACACACACACACAGGCGCGCACACACACACAATTAGGAGCGGAGAAAACGATGCCCTCTTGTGCAACGAGTGCCGTGTTTTCCCATCGCCCGAAGGGTCCTTCAGCTCTGAGTGAGATTGCAGAGGCGTCTTAGAGGGTGTCGACTCACCCATTCAGAGCCAGAGCACAAGCCTGCCTTGTGTTCAAAAAGGCAACCTCACAGATGCTGTAGTAGGCTCCGCGCTCTGCTGTGAATGCTTGTTTCATTCATGTTAGCAGCTCATAAATGGCCGCCCACTGCCGCGGCAAAACTAGCTAAAGCCCTTCAGATTTATATGATGCAATGTGTAGTGGGGCCCTAATCACCCGCTGGGATGCTTTTTAATAGCGGGAGGCTTGGCTTTGATAAGAGGTGATACAGGGGTCAGCATGTGGAAGGAAATACTCTGGTAAGCCAGCAGCAGCAACCTGACAAAGCTAAAAATGATTCGCACATGCTGACGTGAAATACATGCAGTGGACACTGACTGGTATAGTGTTGTCATGTTGTAGGCCTAATAGCACAATTTATTTATTATGTATTTATCTATGTATTTATCTATGAATTTATCAATTTTTATGTAATTATTTATAAAGTAACAGAAAGTAACAATAAACAACCGTTTTGTAAATGTGCCAGTTTAGCCATATTGGCTAATTATCAAATGCAGGTGTTATGTTTTGGCCAGGTGTGCAGCATAGTTGGTCAATCTCAGTGTTCACTAGGCCTGTAAGAGGTTGCTTGTGTTCTGAAGTGATTGTATTGTTCTGTCTTTTATTTATATACACAATCAGCATCCCAGATTTGCTTCCAGAGGAACTGCTCTTAAAAGCCCTATGAGTGAGAAGGATGTTACCTCATTATAGAAGCAGCCATAAATCTGTCTAGTTTCTCAGCGGCACCATGCCACATCTGGGCCATGCGGTCCAGCCAATCACTGGCCTTCGTTCCTCTGGCTGAGGTACCCCCCCGACGGTGCCGCTTTCAGCACACACGCTTCCGGGTTGTCACATGGTTCCTCAGACCTCAGCGACTCAACGACATCAGTAATGTCTTTGACCGCGAGCCTGCTTGGATTTCTGCTGACGCATGTCTTTTACTTTGGACTCTGCCTTCACTTCATAGTGTAATTATTTATGAATTAAATGATGATAAATAATAATGAAAAAATGAAAAAGATTGCGTGTATTACCACACACCTCAGTGTATCTGCATTACAACATTATTGCTTTTTTATTTATCGTTACGCAGATACAGTAGACAAAATGAATGTAGGCCTACCAGTTGTTAAGGAAATTTGATGAAATCACTGTGTTCAGTTCCCATATAGCCTCATGCCTTGGCTTCCCTTTAACTATATGTCGCCGTTCATCCGTTCCATTCTCCCACGCTCCCTCACAGCCAATAGATCAGTGTAAAAGCATAGTCTTATGTCGGGGTCATGATATACTGTGTCTTGACTTTAAGTGTGTGTACAGGTCAGAATCTCTCTGTATGTGTAGACAGAAGCACTAAGGCCGTAGGGTAACGCGCAATGCCAGACGCTTCCAATTACATCTCTGTATCTACCATGGGGCCTGAAAGTATGCCATTTTATGAAAACAGCAACGCACTCGAGCACACGCCAGGCCTACTCTGGTCCGAGGAGGTCACATGGGAGCTGCTGCTTGGAAACGCCAGGCTTTTACTTGCACTCGGTAGCTGCTACTTTGCTGGCTGCTTTGCTTTGCTTCCAGTAAATCTGATCAAACAGTACCGGGCAGCACATAGAAATGAAAAGGCTCCATCCAATTGTGAACCTGGAAGGACAGCGATTTGAAGCTTTACATACAGTATATACAAGACTGTAGCCATATTAACCTAGCGCTACATGCTTTACATTAATGAGGTAATTAATTCGCCAGCTGGGGTAGACTTGAGATAAGGCACAGCTTGGGTGTAGGCCTATGTACTGTATGTGCTTTGGGACTACAGATTACAGTACATTCAAACACAATGGCTTTTGGAGGCAGAAACCTTTCTCTGCTCAAATATTATACACGTAGGTCCACACATAATGGTGAATTATTAGTCAAAGCATAAAGCCAGGTTCAGTAATTCTCAAGAACGCCACATTGTTTATGATCCTGTTTACGGAGCCAGGGCTGTAGATATCAGATTGTTTTTCAGGACGCACAAAGAACGAGTGTCCATAAAAAATCTGGACTACATTCACTACATTCACAATAGTATGAAAATTAGAAGAAAAGAAAAACGAAAAAATGTTGTCACAAAAAACAAAATGTTTCCCATTAGCCAAATCATATTGAACTACTGTAGAGTGCATGTTTTATACGGTGTATGTCCTTGTCTTATCATTGATGTCAAATCTGGTGTATTATAAAGAGCATTTGATATGAAGAACTGCTAAAAGTACAGTTTCTTTATTTGTGAATATCAAAATCTTAAAACTAAAATAATTTAATATTCCAAATGAAAATGGTGGTACGGCTATAATTTTCTGAGTATTATCAATTTGGGTCTACAATACAGATCACTACAAAAAATAACTAGTCCTAAAGTTGTACATATACCATACACACGAGAAAACTATATATATTGTATACTCATGTTAATTAGCAGAAAGCCACAATAGCATAGTGAAGAACATCTTTTAATCTTCTTCATACCAGCCCAGCTCATCCTGAGAGCTCCAGGCCTCTGGATCTGTAGCGCGGGCTGAGCCTATGCTGAAGCTGGGCTGCTACGGAGCTTCAAAGTGGCTTCTCGTCTGGCTAATGCCACAGCGAATTACGGTGCTGGAGACCAGACCCAGTCAAACAAAGGAAGCACGGCTTTAATGTTATCAGAAAAGTGATCTACGCTCATACAGTGCCGTAATGATGCAGTATTGCCCTGCCTGTCAGACAATGGCCTTATGGCTTTTATAAGCGGACCTTAATACAACTATACACCATTAGAGAGCCTCTTTTATTATGTTTCCAGCCCATGAGAAGCCCATTCATCTCCACTGAGATGGATTACTCATGTTTTTTTGTGATCATCAAGATGAATGAGTACATGTTTTGCACCAGCGTTAGGGAGATATGATTGTAGCAGACCTGCATGTGTTGCTCAGCAACAAGCTTTACACAATCATGCAATACAGTAGGTCTCGTTGTTAATGGAAATAGATTGACATATGCATAAATACAACAAATGCAGGAAATTGACACATAAATGCAATTCATGCAGAAATATAATTTAGAAATATTTAGTCTCTTCTCTCGTTCATTTATGATTGATTTTGATTTATTTGTTTCTGTATGAACAATAGGTACAAACAAAGAAAAATAGTGATGTTTATAAATTACACTGGAGGTACATGTATTATAATCCAGCTCAATATAAGCACAATGATTTGAAAGTGAAGTGGCCGTGATTCCTTTTCAGTGAAATCTCAAACAAGACAGATATCTGGATGAGGGTTTAGATTTAGGACCATTTAGCTGTGGCTGCTATCCTCCCTGCTGTCCCACACGCCCGCCATAAACACATTATCAGGAGCTCAGACAAGAGCTTGGACGTTCGTCTCTCCATCTTGGCTGTGTTTTATTGCATTTTGTTTATTTGGAATGGAGCTGTAAAAGACGCTATGCGCCTGGGTCCAACTGCCAGCAGGCTTTGATGAGCAGATGGCTGCAGGACCCTTGTACCCCAGACTCCCCCTCGGACCCCAGCCCCTGGGTCCCCAATCTAAATGGGGGGCTTTGATGTCGGTGCATGGAGCCATGTTGTTATTGTTTATACCGGCAGGACTTATCACTGTCAGTACCCCCGCCTTGCACCCCCAAAATCCCTCATCCACGCACACACACACACACACACGCATACGCACGCACACTGTTAGAATTTGCATTCAGTTTGTTTTGCGTCTTAAATGATTATCAACTGACTGAATGAAAGGCCTGCTCTCTTCATTTCTCTTTCCTTCTCTCTATTCTTCCCTCTCCTCTCCTCTACTCTCCTCCCCCCCTTCTCTCCTCCCCCCCCTTCTCTCCTCCCCCCCTTCTCTCCTCTCCCCCCTCTCCTCTCCTCTCCTCTCCTCTCCTCTCCTCTCCTCTATTCCTCTATTCCTCTATTCCTCTATTCCTCTCCCTCCAGACTGGCCTGATAAGGATGATGGATTGGGCAGAACTGTGGCTCCAGTTGAGGCCGGCAGCTTCCTGGGAGCCCAGAGATACCAAGCCGCTCCACTCTGTGGTGGAGGGGGCCACATTTTTATTTTAGATTAACTTTTTTGGACATATTTAAAAAAAGGAGTGCACCCAAATACTGTAAATAAAGTAAGTTAACTAAATTGACGGACTATAAAAAATTTAAAAAAAAACGTTCTTTTTGAATCACCCATGTGGTGGTGAATACTAACTATGTAACCTAAACAAAATACCAAACAACGCAGTGGAAATTATGATTAATTATGATGGTTCATAAGAAAGTGAAATATACACATTTTGCAATCTGCCGCTATTTTACACAATAAAAGTTTTTAAATAGTAATGTGAATATGCAAACTAACATTATTTCTGCATTCAATTAATTGACTTCACTGTTTGTAATTTAGAATTAATAGATATAGGTTTGAGTGTATATTTGATAAGGTTTGGGTCTACAAAACAATTAAAATATATATGTTTAGCATATGACAATAGTGGTAACTTCTGGATTGAACTGCATACATACACTTAAGTGATTTTCTGCAGATAATCTGCAGTTGTGAGCATAATGGTTTCATTGGAAAGTTTATCTGTCATGATGCCAGATCCTGGCATCATGACACGTTGGCAAGATTATAACAACAATGTTAAAAACAACCTTCTAATATCTCTGTGCCTATCCTCTTCCTTCACTTTAACAGTGTGTTTGAACCTGTGTGTGCGCGCGTGTGTGTGTGGCGTTGCTCTGTCATTTCCCCGATACACACTGATAAAGTCAAGGGACAGCTTTTCTTCCCAGAATTCCTTGCTGACATGGAAACAGATGATTTAGACTGTTTACCATGGAGCTTAAACATTTACTGCTCCGCACGATCTTAAGCCCAGAAGAAAAATGCTTGGTGGAGTTTAGTCTTCTGCTGGGAGACCTTTGCGAGCTTTAACACCAGTTTAACATCTCTCTCTCTCTCTCTCTCTCTCTCACACACACACAGCTCCCAGTGACGTTTACTAGACAAGTTACACCTGACGTGACTCAAGAAGGGACCCAGCCTTTTGTATACACGCTCTCAGGTTATTACATGAATGTCCCGTGTTAAATCGCTACATCTACATAGTCCAGGTGACGCGTCTATTTTTCACCCTCTGCACAGTTACTCTTTTTAATGACCCTGCAATGCTTTACTGTAACATGGTTGGAAGGACATACAACGGCCCCCGCTGGTTGACTTATTATAAGTTTACTGTTGAAGACGGAGGGTAAATAAACAAGCGCCTCTTAGCGCGACCTGGACATTCACTGTGTCCTCTCTGGTCACTGCAGGATGGATATGTCTGCTCCTGCTTTCTGTCCAAGGAAATTATTCACCCCAAGCAATGTTACTACTTCTGAAATAGCATCTCCCTGTACAGTATATCATGTCGGGAAAAAATGATCTCTCTCTCTGTCTCTCTCTCTCTCCCTCTCTCCCTTTCCCTCACTCTCTCTCTCTCTCTCACTCTCTCTCTCTCTCTCTCTCTCTCTCTCTCTCTCTCTCCTGTGCTAAGCATTAATAATATGCAACACCTTTAGCCCTAAGTGGCTTGTTGAGGAAAATTGTTTTGAGAGTTGCTAGATGTTAAGTGGACTGGTCTGTTTCAGTGTGTTGGACCCCTGGATGGGGGATGGTTGGGGTCATAGGGGTGAACCAAACACACTATATTGACATAAGTCATGGAAATTAACAAAATATCCTACTAGTATATGTCTAAATAAATGATAGCAAAAATATAAAGATAAAAAAATAAATTCAAAATACTTGCATTTGTTGACAAGTATGAGCTGTGGTATATTGTTCTTGAATGAAGGGTGATGCTATCGCTATTAGGCTGAATCAATGAATCACATTTGTATGCTTATCCAGGTATGATTATCTCAGATGCATACTGAAGTTCTATATTGTAGTAACACAAATTATCCCCTCTATCTATATCTTACATTTGCTTTCATTGATTCATTTGCTACAATTGCTTTGCTAACTACATTTAGTTTAATTATCCAAATGTATTTACTATGAACATAACATTGCAAGCCAAAAAAATAAAATATTAGGGGCTTCAAAGATTTACTGACAAAGGCCAATTTTTGATATTGTCATTTTTAAAATACATTAATTCAACTTGTGCCATTATTATGTCATTATCAATACAATGCCAATTTCAATACAAAGTCACATTAGATTATACTGTATATTGATGATTATATAATGGCAACATATCACCTATAACCCTATAGGGTGTTATCCCTCTTGGAGCCAAGTCACAGTCTGTAAATATCTGTAATCTCTTTTGTTTGTTTTAAGCCACATGCAGTATGGGTGAGGCCCCACATCACATAAATGTATATCGGGCCAGGAATGCTGTCAATCACAGGACCTGTAAATTGAGATATCCACTGAGTGGTGTCAGATTTAAAAACATTGCTGATGGAACACACAAACTAGAACGTTTGGCACAGCATTCAGCAAACATTGCTTTCTTTGTCTAGAAAATGCTAAGTATTAATATGACTTATTGGCAGAACACACTGATATTAAACATAAAAACGTAGTGTCCACATCTAACATGTCATAAACATGCTCTTTGTCAACGTTGTCATCATTATCCCCACCATAAAATACAACAGAGCTTATTTGGGGCTCATTTACCCCCACCAGCACAATCTTCATCATCATCACTCATATTGTTTTTGTTATAATTACATTGACTCTGCTTTCTTGATTAATGTGGTCTATGTGCTGTTAGCCAAGGATAAATTCAATGTATTCCAACAGATGGCAAATAATGTGATTCTGACTGTGATATATCCATCCAGCCATCAATAAGATTGTCACCTGTCCACCTAACAAATTGGCCAATTAGGATTGTTCTGAAGGGAGGGGAATAAGAAAGCATCAATAATATCTTAACTGTCATTCCCCGTCAACATGAGGTACCGCCTCATCTTTTGAGAAGGTTTCTACATGTTTATTGTGCTTCATGTGTAACATCTAGCCTCAACCGATCCATCTGGAACAATCACGGCACGTATGTGAGCAGACGCGCTACTGACATTTCACGGATTGTGGAGGAGAAAATCATTCAAGCCAGTGGACCTGCTGCTGTGGGTTATATTTAAACGAAAGTATCCATCAAATAATCTAAACTTCCTGGAACTTAATTATTGTCCTGTCTAGGGTTGGGAGTGTGTGTGTGTGTGTGTGTGTGTGGGGAGGGGGGGGGGCGGGGGGGTTGAAGCATAGGCGCCCTTGGGGGGAGGGGTCTCCATTATGGGGTTTAGACTTGTGGAGTAAAATGGCAAAGCATGATTAGTGGCTGCCTTAATGGTGTAATGATGGCTCTGTTTCAGGGCGCCTGGGGTCTGAAGAGAGAAAAGGAGGGAGAGAGAGTGTGTGTGTGTGATTTGTGTACGCTCACATTTGCATGTGTGTGTATGTGCATTGTAAAAATACATGGAAGAATATCAGGCAATATAATGTGGGGAAACACTTTAAAGTTAAAATCTTGTAAAAACAAACTTGTAAAATTCATGTTTTTCATGTTGTGTGGTCAGTTGTGTTGTCTGAAGGTGCCTGAAAGGGCTGAACTAACTAATCTAATATTAAATTATCTAGAATTAAACACTAAAATAAATTATTGTGTAAAACAAGCCACTCCAATTTCCAGGTGTGACATCACTTCTGGATTGTAACCAATTGTCTCTGACCTACAGTAATTACGGCTGGTTAAAAGCAAGTCATTCTGGAGAAAGCTTGTTGATATATATTTCTCCCTTCAATGCCATAGGGCAGGGCTATTCAACTCCGGTCCTGGAGGGCCGCTGCCCTGCATGTTTTAGATTTCTCCCTGCTCCAACACACCTGATTCGAAATGAATGGGTAGTTATCAGGCTTCTAACGACCCATTCATTAGAATCAGGTCTGTGTTGAAGGAGGGAGACACCTAAAACATGCAGGGCAGCGGCCCTCCAGGACCGGAGTTGAATAGCCTTGCCATAGGGTGCTCCCTCAGAAACTCTGCCCCACACATTGAAATGCATTGTGAAGCCTATGTCATTGTTGTGTGCGGTCTGCACCAATTATTTTGTATTCCTATGAGGCTGGCATATTATACCATACAGTAAAAAAGACCTTTTGTTAATTGTTTCTAAAAACATTGTTGCTAAACTGTACGTTCCCTAGCCTGGTGTAACGAGGCCAAGAATGAACTTTGTGAATGGGGTCTGAACATGCTCCCTTGTGATTGGGAAGTGATAAAAATGAACAGTCGTTGTTTCCTACTGGACATGGCGCTCTGGTTAATTTTGAAACGAATGTATAGACTTTAACAAATCGGCATTGCTACAACTGTTTGTATTTCTTCGTCTAGCTCTATTATCATTTCGACACAAACGGTTGACTTTAACGTCATTGCATTTAGCCACCGTTACCGGTCGCTGACTGGTCCACCGACCACGGTTTCCAGACTATAATCTCAGCAAATACAGTAAACTGCAAAAGTTGGGCAGAACCAGACAAACGCCCCTCTCCCCAGAGATTGACAGATACATATTATTACTGTAATAATCTTATATTTATAAATCTGAAAATATATTGCAATTTGTTATATATGATTGCAAATGTAATTATGGCATTGACACTTGCTAAATAATATGTCATCATAGTAACCTTAAAATAAACATGATGACAGAGATGCCTTGATTCACAACGTGTTGTTACTACTTCTTTACTGTGATTATAACAATGTATCATATAACGCTTCCACTGGCACTACACATAACTGTCCTATATGTTTGCTACAGGTTCATTTGTCCAGACATGCAGCATGCAGGGAGGTTGGAATAGTCCACCTTTACCACAAGGAGGGGTGGTACTGATAAAGCAAATAGCAAAGGCTAGGATATTGTTGATTTGTGCGGTTTGCACCACTTGTTTGTGTTTCAATTAACAGAGTCAAGGCTGTGTAGAAATACCAGATAATTTTTTCGTGAATTTTACATTGGCAGTATAGCTTACAATCACTATACCTTTAAGTAGTTATAATAATATTATTTAGTTGACGTATAACTTTCATAGGGATATTTATGGGGTCCACATCCAGTGCAGGGTCACAAGCAACTGCTTACCTCACCTACTGTATGTGTGTGTGTGTGTGTGTGTGTGTGTGTGTGTGTGTGTGTGTGTGCACGTGTGTGTGTGCGTGTGCGTGTGCAAGCTTGTGTGTGTATGTGGAATGTGGCTGGGCAATGCAGTGACGTCATGTAGCTTAGAGTGGAGCTGTGAACAGGGAAACACACGCTGACAGCCCGGCTTGCCTTATCTCAACTGCTGGAGAGAGTGTAAAGAGAGGAGAGGAGAGGAGAGGAGAGGAGAGGAGAGGAGAGAAGGGGAGCGGGGAGGGGAGGCGAGGAGGGGTGTGGGGAGGTGTGGGGGGGCGCG
>JAODUE010058936.1:0-16921 GCA_027564755.1 Amblyopsis hoosieri | reverse complement strand
CTTCCACATCGGAACGATTTCAAAGCATTTAGCAAGTTGTGAAATAAGAGTGCTCTGTCAATTGTGACATTAACAGACGCCAGAGAAGTCCCAGTTCAGAATAAGTGACACTGTCAGACGCCACTTGAGTCCCAGGTCCAAGGAAATGTCCAATAGCATTTGACTCTACCAGGACTGCTCAACAACTGTATCTGAATTGGAGACTTGGCTTCTGCAGTAATAGCCACCGCTATTGTCAGCATCACCTCGTCAGCATCACCTCGTTACAACACTCCTCCACCGAGCAGGAGATGACCAACATACATCCATTTGGCTCTGCACCCAGTTCTCTTTCCCAACTCAGGGAACATTGCCATCGACACGCTATCCTTTACCAAGGCAGCAACTTCCCCCAATGACATCACCCATATACGGCGCCCCTGTACATCATAAAATATGATAGGAGTAGGTAATGAAAGACATTCTCAGCATTTCAGACTTAAAACATGTTTTTATTTATATATTGAGAAAGGAAGAGAGAAAGACAGATCAGCAATCAGCCAATGTCTTCATGGATGGAGATCACAATGTTCAAAGCTCCAGATTCTTCTGCTGCCTGACAAATTCATAAATACAAATATGCATCAATTGCTTTACTTTTAAATTGCTTTGTCATTTTCCATTCCAGCGCCCACGTTGTTTAACAAATGTGATTCTGCCAATAAACTTGTAATTTTAATGATTAATACCTGTACCGGTAAATAAATACAAGTAGAAACGGCTCCCCACATAGACAACTACGGTACTGTACAGTAGGGGAGAGCGGGGACGGCTGAAACGGGGGACGAATTAAATATCGATTTTCTTCAAGCTGTCAGTACATGCTAATTATAATGTGGATACGAAATACTTTTGCTCAGTTTTACCCTAAAAGCTGTTTTAGGTCATGGAAAGAAAATTTGTAAATTTTTTTGAATGACACTTTGTGACACTCAATGCAATGTGTCATTGAAATAATCATTTGACAGATGATTCTGTTCTTTAACAAATCCTGAAGTTGCCATGTCAGAGATTATCAGTATAGAAGCAATTGAGGTTTAACTGTCAGGAGTCACTGTCGGGACGAATGAAACCTCTATAGATTAACAATGAGCATTTCTTAAGCTCCGCAGGTAATGCGGTCATGCTGCATGTGTTATGCCATTCATTAAAATATGTGTCATAGTGAATTAACAGAACTAGTTAAGAGTGAGAACGACAGAGAGAGGTCTGATTGTCACCGATGTATCTTATCTTAAATGCCTATATAGGCTAGTCATAATAACCATATTTATAAGATTAAGGACATAATATATTTGCAGTTACATATTAAGAGATATATTGTCAGATATTTTCATAAAAAACAAGAATAGTTTAAACAATTTAATCAATTTTATACTGTAGCGTTTCATTCGTCCCACAATGAAACAAAGCGCAACTTGCGTTTAAAGTAAAATTATACTGAAGCCGTTAGACATTTTTACAAAATAGCACCTGGTATTTGGTATTTATAGAGCACATGTGAGTTCACAACCAATATTTATGTCTGTAACATTATCTTTTAAATTAGATTTATCTGAAAAGTGTTTAATTCGTCCCTGCTCACAACATAAACTGAACAACAGCTGATTTAATTTACGACGTGGCAAACAGTGCTAAGAAGTCAAAACATTATGAGATTAATATACAATAATAACCGTAGGCACGGTTTGACCACAATATAAATTGCCTTACTTTTTTGGATAAAACACAAATGTCTGCCTGTTGCTTCTCCCGTAGTTCCGGTCTGAACAAAAAAACAGTTGGTATCCTAGCTATGCATTCCAGCTTCCAATCATTTAAACTGTTCCAAATGTTCTGATTATACGTACCAAATGTCCTCTATTTCTAACATTACAGTGTGACCATAAAATAATCTAAATGCAACGCCTCTATAAAGTTGTATTGGGAACGTTATTGTATGACCATATTAGGCCTATATTCGAATGTTCCGTTTTGATCCAAATTGTCATTTGTTTGTAAGGTTGCAGTGCGACCATAAAATAACCTAAATGGAACGTCTCTATAAAGTATTATATGACCAATTTAGACCCAAATGCAAACGTTACGTATTGGCCAAATTGTCATCTATTTGTAATGTTGCAGAGCAACTAGGGCTGAACGATTAATAATTTTCAAACCGAAATTGCGATTTGAACCAAACCGGAAAAATTGCCTCCACTGAGCTAGAAGCAATGTCGGAAAGTCTAGGGTAATCAATCACGAAGAAAAGCAAAGAGTGGTCAACACCTACTGTATGGAGTGCCTAATGTAGTGGTTGTTTCCGAGGAAGTTGGAACGTCGCCAATGTTATGTAAAGGTTCGTCATCTTTATAGAACATATAGGGAAGGTCCTTCTACATGGGCCCTGTCTTGGACACTAATAAAGTGTAAAATGTTTTTAAATAAGCATGTAAAAATATTTATTTATTTAGTTTCACTAACATTTATCATAGGAAACAATCTGCAGACACAAAATAGTATTTTTAAAAGACTGCTTTTCACTGTCCGACAACAAGGAAATACCATAGGGAAACCCCCGTTGTAGGCTGCGTCGAATTGACGGATGGACGGATGTGTAGTAACATTTTTTGAGAGGTGCGCCGTAGGGTAGGTGGCTACTGGGAGCCTACGCCGTAGGGTCCACGTAGGTGTGACCTTAAAGGCCTATTTATGCTTCTGCGTCAAGGCTACGGTGTAAGATACGGAGAGTGCGTAACCCTACAGCATAGGGTAAATGTAACGACTATATTTTGATATGCTCATTTAAAAACATTTACACTCTATTAGTGTTCTATCTCGAGCCGGGTGGGATTTTTCTGTGGTATTTCCTTGTCGAGCAGAGAAAAAAGTATTTTATAAATACAATGTGTCTGCAGATTGTTTCCTGATACGCGTTGGTGTAACTAAGAGATTCGCTGGAAATACATATTTTTATATGATTATTTCAAAATTTTTACAATCTATTAGTGTTCTATTGGGAGTCAAGACGTGGGCTTCCCTGTGGCATTTCCTTGTTGTTAATGCAGCGAAAATCAGTCTTTTAGAATACTATTTTGTGTCTGCACGTGTTGGTGTAACTAAGAGATTCGCTGGAAAGAAATATTTATATGTGCTTATTTCAAAACGTTTACACTCAATTTGTGTTCTAATTCAAGCGCATAAACAAAACATGGCACTTCCGTATTTTGCTGCTTCGCATCAGTCAACGTGCACAGGTCCGTGCGGCTGACGCAGAAGCATTCAGTAACATGTTGAACTTAAGCCATAGCTGACGCTGTAGGAAAGACGTAAGTTCGACACAGAAGCATAAATGGGCCTTTACTAGGGAGGTGGAGGGTCAGTGGAGGAAGCGCTGTCACAAAAAATGTATGCATTCACAAAACATGTCAGTTATATAATAGTTTTTTTTCCAGCAACAAGGCCGACGCACACTGCCACGAGTACATTTCTACATCAAAGCGTTTGAATACAATATGATGCCCACTAACTGGAAAATGTGATTTTGGTAAAAGCTGAGTATGGTTCATTTCCTTATTGCTTGTGGACTGCAGGAGGTGATATCACTCTCTCCCCGTCAATGTCTCCATTCTTCACTCCCACATGAACCTTACTCCATCGGACTCATCCAATTCTGAGGATGACAAGTCCCCCCTCAAGGATTTTGGAAGTATAATAATACTTTGTCATGCATAATTCAACCAGTCAGCCGGCAGTCTTGTGAAAAAACAACAAAAGGAAAGCCTAGGATACCAATTCTGTTTGGCGCACTCATTTCTGCAGCCCAACAACAGTCATACCCAGTAATATTTTGTATAAATCTGTATAATATAGTGCTCTTATTCATGTTTCATTTTATTTGTAATGACTTAACTGTAAACCTTACTGATACACACACACAAAAAAAGGTTGGCTAAGCAATATTCTGATTTAAATCAATTTCTGCAGGAAATGGGTAATAACACAATATATTAATGTTATTTTTCCAGCCAAAACACACAGATTGTAGCGATTCAAAAATGTATTCTACTAACAAGCACCAGCCTCATTGTTTCATTATCATACTCTTTGCCTGTGAGAATTCCAGTGGGCTTCTATCCACATTCAGTAAGTTGTTATGTGTGTTAATAAATGCAGTTTTGAAAGTTTACTAAATAGACATAAAAGTAGCAATCCATCTTATGTCTTGGTATATTCAACAGTTAAACTCCCTGTTGCAAAAAATGTGTTCTGCACCAATGAAATAAATGTGTGACTAATTTCTATAAAGCATGCATTATTTATTTGTAATCAGAAGCCCAACATATTTCCATCTGATCCCACATTATTGTGGCGCCGTGACATGCCATAGAAAGGACAAAATAGTTTGCTAATGGCCCCCGTTTGCTCAGTTCTCATTCAAGAAAAATAAACTCACAAACAAAATGCAAAGCCCTAAAACAATTTTTGGCACTCTCTGCATTTTCCATTTATTAGAACATGCATCATCAAATATTCATTGGTTTCTATGGTACAGTAGCATACTGTAGCATAGGGGTGTCTCTCTTGCCAGAGAAGAGACTATGGCAGAGCAAAGATAGCTGTTAAACCATCCGTAAAAAAGTTGGGAAGTGACCTTGTTCTAAAACTATGACAAAAATCAAGCATAAATGCATTTAGGCAGTATACAGTAAGTACCGATGATGCCATCGGGACCACATTATCTGCATAAAGCAGCGCTGAGATCCCCAGGCCACCAAACCGCAACCGCTCCCCACCATGACTACGCCTTGATATCTATGGAAAATGGTAAATGGACTGCATTTATATACACAGTACAGTGTTGCCTCACATTAACCCATTCTCACACACATTCATACACCGATGGCGATTGCTGCCATGCAATGGGGTGTTTGATATGACCAAAATGTCATATCCCGATATACAGTAGATTATTTTATATCCCGATAACGATACATATCACGATATAGCAAGTTCTGTAAATAAATCCAATGACGCCCCCCCCCCCCCTTCCCTAAACTAAATGTGTTACACTGAATTAAAATACAACATTTTTGATTGTTTACTAACGCGAACATAACCCATTGACTGCATAATATACACAACTAGAACAACTAGAATCTTTAAGATAACTAGTCTGAAAGATTGGATATTCTAGGAGCTTGCCAGACATAGAAACAAAATACAGAGGTAGGAAATTCAAACGAACATTTTCATAGTCTTAAACTACATCATGGTTAGGCTATATGTCCAGAATGTAATGTCCATGTGTTTTGCCAGGTAGCTAGCTAGCGCGTTTTGTTTACTTTGCAGCAGTAGCATCGGCGATGCCCCACTCACAATACAACTTAATACAACTTTTGGCAGGCAGGTTAAACTTAATCGATCATAAGTAAGAGTACGAATCTGCCTCACCAATGTTTCTCTGATCACAAGCTGCTACGCCGTGGTCTCTTCTCCACTGTGGGGCAGGATGTGGCTCAAGGATGCTTACAGGTAGGTCAACACCAGGGTTTGAACCCACAACACCCAGACCACTAGACCATCCTGCCCCCATCTTGCCCATGAATATCACAAACAAACAGGACAAAGCGCAGCCCTGGCGGAGACCAACCACCACCTGAAACGAGTCCGTCTTTACTGCCGAGAATCTGTACACAGCTCTCGTTTTGGGCATACAGGGATAGGATTGGCCTTTAAAAGGTACCCCTCACCCCGTACTCCTAACTTTTGAATTAAATCACTGGTGGGCATTAATTTTACGCCTTTCCTGAAGTAGCCTTTGTCCTAATCCATTGACCTCTCCAATCGGTTAAACAACATCGTGTCTGCCATTGCATGAAAATCAGATTAATTATGCTAGTTCTAATCACAAAACACGAGCAAAGTAGGTCTAATTACCAAATTAACGGAGAACTCTAGACTGCAAAAAAGTATACGCAACTGAGAAATCTATAAATAGACTACAAAAAAGTATAGGGTGCTGTATCGAGCATTCTCTGATTTCCTGTATACGAATGTAGCAGAACGTCTTTCTGTCAATAATTAACTGTTTATTACGGGGTCTGCCCTCATTAAGAAATCTGCAAAGAATCAAATAGAGAAGCTGAGTTTCGAGGAGGGACAAAAAGAAAGCCTACTGTCAAATAAACGCTGAGATGTGTTTTTCTATGGGAAATGCCCACATAGGATCCCATTGAAGGTCAGCTTCAATAGCAGTGTTGGTCTCGTCAGACACGCTGTTCACAAATCAGTATTGCTAAATGAATAAAGGGTTCGATAAGGGATATAATGCAGATGCTGAGCATTTAGTAATAAATAAATAGCAACGTTGTCATGATAAATACTTACAAAATATCAAAATATCATATTTTTTAGCACTGCTCAGCCGGGGACTTGCGAGTATCCCGACACCTGCTCGGCGCCTCACACCCTGGGCAACTCCAGAGTAGATTAAAGTCCATCCCCTATCCAGGAGTACGGTTCCAGAACCAAGACTGTCCATAGAGGTAAGCCCCACCAGATCTAAATGGTAGCGCTTCACCTCCTGCACAAGTTCCAGTTCCTTCCCCCACAGTGAGGTGACGATCCACATCCCCAGAGCCAGTCTCTGGTGCCCGGGTCTGGTTCGTCAAGGCCCCTGACTGTCACTGCCACCCATATGACCCACCATTTTTCCTCCCATGAGTGGTGGGCCCATAGGATGAAAAGGAGGATGGTTTCACGTTGCTTATTCTGGCTGTGCCCAGCTGGGCTCCGTGGCAAACCCAGCCACCAAGCGCTCGCCAGCGAGCCCACCCTCTGGGCCGGGCTCCAGATCCCCGGGCTTCCTCCGGGCAGGATAACTTTTCTTTTCTGATTTTCCACGAAGGGACTTTTAACCCATTATTAGTCTTGTGCCTGTGCATGGGCTACAGTGAGGGATCTACGACTCCATCCATGATTTTAACCACCTCCCATTTACTACGCATAGGCACTTTAATATTTAGAGTTCAGAGTTCACATTGAATTCAACCGAAACATTGAATAGGAGATAGTTGAGACCATGAGAAAACACAAGTAATGATAGTGCTACATTATGCAGACACATACATGATTAGAAGTATGTTTTTGAGAACAATAGAAGTTAATGGTAGATGAATATACCGGTAACAATATTTCAGCATTCATTTCGCCACTTAATATAGAGTTGAGGAAGCTACAGAGTAGAGGATTTAATTAAAGTTGAAGTATAAACAATAAAGTATGTGCATGTAGCATTTTGTAGCCAATAACATCTGCATGCACTGTTTCACATTGAGCTGCATTGTACTGTTTAATTATATGGCAAAATGAAAAATCACCTCTTGCATCAGCAGCACATTTAAAGACCACTGCAAAGGGATTTTTCAATAGCAATGCACATTCTTCATTTCTAGAAGTGTGAGGATACCAGATCTGCAAAGGCACTAAAAAGCATCTAGTAGGACTAATGATTCTGGCCACTGGGGAAATGCCTGGTGTGCACCCGTAATTGAGCCTGTGATAGCTTGGCAGCCCTTATAAAGGCATTCTACTGGGCTGGGGCAAATTAACCACCACACAACTAGTGTTAAACAGGCCCTATAGCAGAATGGTGCAGAGACAAAGACACAAATACATTTTGATCATTAGTGTAATATTTGTTTGCTCGGGTTCAAGATTTGAGGTGATCCAGGAAAGTGCTCCTTCGCAAATCTGTGGAATGAGACCCGGATCACGCCGAAAACACATTACCCCACACATTAGTCGACATTACTAGCCCACACAGACTCTGGTGGGAGGAGTCAATGCAAACGCCCACCAATGTCCATATGACCAGTTACAATACATCTCGATTTGAGACTAGAGCTTGACAATATAAACTGCCTCTTAGTTTCACACTGGCTCCATACTCAAGGTGGTCTCTCAATGGCAAGTGTTGTGTATTAATCGCCAAGAGATCAGTTTAGCTGGCGAGGAGCTTGGGGTGTCACTCCAAGGAGCAGATTGCCTTCCACTCACAGAAGAAGAAAGCCCAATTAACTGATCAGAACTAATCAAAACAATGTCTGACCCATGATGGATGCCAGGGGATATGGAAAATAAACAAGCCTCAATAAATAAAATTAAAAAAACATTTCAGAGGAAAGCCACAGATGGTGCAACCAAGTGGAGCTCTGACAAATATCTCCCAGTGCATTCCCAGATGATTCCCATATCTCCCGGCTGCCTTCTACAACTCCCTCAAATAGCCTTTCGGCCATTATCAATGCAAATAAAAAACATGGCTTGAGACCGCGGTTTGGAGATGTAGTGGTGCCTTAGCAACCCCCCCACCCCCAACAGCCATGACTGGCAAGCAAGGTCCAAACAATCAATCCCAGGTGCAGGGATGGAACGCAGTGGAATAATATTGTGACCATTGTGTAGCAGGCTTTATTTAGTGATGCAGACCAGCATGTAATATAGACATTTACCCATTGAATGAGGCTGATGCCAAAAAGTAAGCCCTCGTGGGCCAGGACTTACCCCACTGCAGAGGAGCCAGCTGTAGGTGCTCCAACACCAGCTGGTTAAGCACTCCCTCCACGCTGGCCTCCCCCCGGCGCCTCAGGGATGGGTGGGGGACGAGCTAAGGAATAGGACCATGGATAGTGGCATTGACAAACCCAAGGGTCTGAGACTAAACACAATGTAAAAAGGCCATACCAACAAGAGGAGGGGGTGAAAACTATGACTAACTGTAACCTACTGGACTAAGTAGGGCCAAACAAAAAGGGAAATGGAGTAAGTGTAGCACACATTCTAAATAATCAGGAACAGTATAGTGTGGGGTCCTTGCATTCTCCAGTTGAGCGTACCAGAGTACACAGTGCCTAACAGAGTAGCCTACAGCATAACAAATAAATAAAAAGAGCTCGCTGGTCCTAGGTTGCCTAGTGATGCAAGGGCCCCCGGGCCTAATGGTACAACGGGAGAGGCGAGAAAGAAAGCCGTCCAGTTGTCATGGCTACCATGGTCATGTCATGGTTACCAAGATTAGCAAATACAAGTTTACTGACTGTGACCCCCTAACCTGGAAGAAGTCAATGTTCCTCATCTCTCTCCCCCACGTTTCAGGCTTAGCCTTTTGAAATGGCAGAAACCTAAAATGGTAGAAAATAGCATTTTCATTTAATCTGCACTGACTTCACATCAGAAACACTCTCACTGAAGTGTGCTTCGACTAATAACCGTCCAAATGAATTTCAACAGTTAGATACCGCATTAAACGGGGGGGCATGAGATAAAGGATGGAGGCTGATGTCTCTGGAAAGATGTTTTTGCAACCATTTACACTTGTACAGTATTTGCATTAGATAATGATGCTACTGAGAACCCCTATGTAAATCCCCTAGTGTACAACGCATCCAGAAAGCAAAACTGTCCAAACTATTTAGACTCTAATTGAAAACACTTTCAGAATCATTTTGTTGGGCAATAATGATTATTTTACAGGTCTCACCAGCTATGGAGAATAGAGCAACCTTTCCTGCATCTTATAAAATTAACAACCCGCCCCCAACTAAGCTGTAATGTTTTCATTAATACTGTATTGTAGCACAGATACCGTTATCAGGCCTATAGTCATATTATGTAAGCGTGGTTTGTAGATAGCTCTTATATATATGCCTTGATTGTTTTGGATATTTCTCAGCATAATCTCAGTAATTTAGTTTGATTTATATACAACTAAGCCAATATTAATGAAAGCATTTACACTGACACTCGAGTCAATCATCCAACGCAAGCTCAGAGAAAATGAATTTCTGCATTCCTCTAACAAAGTCAATTTAGTGAGCTCCCCGCATCACAGCCACAGCTATGCGATAAGCATGGAATTAAGCTTACACTCCTCTGACCAATGATAAAAGAACACGTTTGACAGACTTAACGGCAGTCAACAACTTAAGACATTACACCCATAATGCCAGTAAAGAGCAGCTGGCCAGGCTGAAAATGAAACAAAATAAACAAAATAAAAATCAGGGGCAGGACACTGGTTGGTGACTTTCCATTGAAACGGCATGGCTGGCAGGTAACGGTAAGCCAGAAGCTGTGGTCTACGGTCCCGACACCTGAATGCGCCACACACGTCACCTTCAAAGCAATGGCATACTAAAGATCAATGGCCTATCGTGGCCTGCTTCCCAGGACCAAGTACAGCTTCATGCCAAATCCAATGTGATGATTAAATAAAGAGGAAGAGTATCACTTTGCATGGAATCCATCAGTGGTACTGTTGTATATAGTCATCTGCATTTAGAATTATAAGTTAGTATAAGTAATAAGCTACTAATAGTAGTAGGAGTGTACTCACATATTACTTATTTTATTAAAAGGTTTGTCTATCTACTTTATTATTAGTGTACTGTTCTATTCTATTTTACTCTTACATTCTTACCATGCTTACTTAATATGCTTACTGTAGTTATAACAGCACCCAAGAAGATCATATATGTATACTTTAATTAATGAGATTGTGTAATGATGGGGTAGTCGTGCGTTTTGGGCAGACTAGTGAGCATGACTGTTGATATGCTGCCCAAATCTGACAGTTGAGCGGAACTACTTTAATCAGAACTCACCTGCCTTATAGGTGTGTGCTCAGCTCCAGGGGACCGTGTGAACTACGCCCTGCCCCTTTGGCCAATAACATAGTTTTAGCAAAACAAAAAACTTATTGCGTGTGAAAGCAGAGTTTGCGTTGTGTGCTTATTGAGCTGCTGCGGGAGGCATGTCAGGTCTGTCAAGCAGTCTAGCCGCCTCAACGGTCGTCCTAATAAAACACGTCAAGGACGGACGGAATGACGTCATCCGTGTCTGTTCACGTCGGGGGGTGGGGGGTGGGGGGGGTAGGGCGCATGTCGTCATAACCCCGATCGGAATGTAGCGATACTTTAATTGAAGCGTCAAAACAAAATATGTCTGTCACACAGCAATTAGCCCGATAAGATGTCATGATGAGGACAGCCCGCGATCACTTACGCAGCCGACATCTGGAGTTACGGGCGAAGCAAGCAGTGACTGCACTTGGTTGGGGGTAGATTATATGTGTGTGGGGCAAGAAGGAGGGAGAGAGAGAGAGAGAGACCGAGAGAGAATGGGCTGGGAGGGAGGAGGGAGAGAGTGATGAATTTGAAAAATAGCTGTTCGCTCTTGCATACACTGTGACAGAGCGCCTGCTATGACCGGGCTAGAAGTGAAGAATGATGCAAGACGTGATGTGGAAGTGTCACCTCCTCCCCCGCAGCCCCGCTGAGTGCAGGGGGAGGGGGGTCTCGGGGGCTGAGCCACGCACGTGGCTCGTGGCGGGCCATGCTGAAACTCCGCATTACTGGCCGATTGTCTCCCCTCAACCTCCTTACGCCACCCTCCCTCCATCCACATCCAGTCCCCACCAAGCCATCCTGCAGCCAGGCAGGCTGCCTCTCTCTGCCTCAGTGACGGTAGGGCGACCGAGTATTTATAGACAAAGGACATCATCTAAATGGAATAATGCTGTGTTCAATCGTGGGTTAAGATGGGCATTGATCTCTCCAAGGCAGAGTGTGTCGAGTGTTTTAGAAAATGACACATAGCCTAATCAGATCTTTTAGACATCCTTTTGTCCCTGTATTTTACTGCAATAAATCTCCCGACATAAGGAACTGTTGCTGTGAGAAGTGCATGCTTGACCCAAATGTTGGACTTCCTGGGTCAGACATGTGGATGTCTGTTCAGTTTTAATTGCTTTGAGGGATAATACAAAAGAGAGGAATCCCAGGTACAAGCCTGTTGTGTGCTAACCAGTTAAAGCGACTCTCCCGCAGATATCATTCAGAGTGACAATCAGATTTCCATTCCTCTCATAAAATATGACGCTGAAATGGATCAACATGGACCATCAAACACCAGAAGTAGTACAGTACCTCTGAGAAAACATTGGTAATGCCACCGTCTATCTCTATTCTGGCCCACACACTGCCAAACCACTAAACCAAACGTGTAATGCCGAGGTGTTGACGTGTTAATAAAAATGGAAAATATGATGGCAAGTTCAAGAGCTCAGGCGCTGCATTAATAATTAATTCGGCACCTTCCTCATCAACAACTTGACAGGCAATACACAAAAATGTAATCTGGGCATTAGTAATTGGCACTTCATAGTGAAGAGCTAGAACAAGGCCTTCTCAGCATGTTTGGCAGGGACTATTCATGTACATCAGTTACATACACCACTGCTATCAAAGGATCCACCAAAATGACTGGAGCCACACCCCTTGATTGAACAAAACCCTTGGGTGGACCACCGGGGCAATTATATTTTATAAAAATAACATCAAAAAAATGTATTTGCCCAAATAGAAAAATTACAATCAACTGGTTTCCGGAATTAGCGATAAATCCAGCATTACTGAAACATTGTTGTTTTGGTTTGACGGTCAAAGAGAATGTCCACCCAAGTGCTCTGAGCTCTCTGGCATCGCCAGCCTCACACTATCAGTCACCATCACAATCTGTCACTGCAGAGGAACAAACATCCCAGGTGCGTTCAGTAACACGTAGAATGCAAGTGACCACTTAACGAGTCAGCATTTACCAGTTAACATCATACTTTACAGTCTTTTTTACTCTCCCTATTGTCTAATGTAATGTAATGTAATGCTTGCACATGCATGGTCCTGTAAAACACGTTTCCGTGGTAAACCTATAACAACACATTTGGCTCATTCAATACAAATCAATAAAAGACCAAACTTGCATGTGGTCTCACACTGAGGTCAGGAGGCCATAGGGTTTCACAGACGTTCACATCACTTCAGCAGCCCAGACATGTGCAGCAGTGCCGGGCATGCCTGGGCTGCTGCCTGGGCTGAGGGCCTGCCAGGTAAAAGGATATGATGTTCCAGGAGATGCCCAGCTTGCTGTTGATCTGGCAGCCCTGGGCGTGCCGTCGCTCCTCTTCCAGGCGCGTGGGGTGGGTGAAGCGGGTGGCCTCCTGGTCGGTCTGGGGCAGGCTATCAAAGTCAAACTTGTCCACCTGGATGGCCATTCTGTGAGCAGAGAGGAGTGGCTGGCTCACATCTGATCTCTGCATTTGGCTTTTCAACTCAAATGTACAGTAACAGGACAATCCATAGATTTGGAAATCTTTGTTCTATTCTATCTTTATTCTACTATATTAGTGGCTTGGGTAGTGCTATAGTGCAGCCAAGATGTGCACCCATTGATTTTTAATCAAGCTGAGGAGGAATAAGGAGAAATTTCAAAATGCTGTAAAAATATGTGCTCCTAAATATGATCTTGGGTAATGGGTAAGAAAGCACTATACAATTATAAATTTAAAAAAAAATATATATATACATACATACACACACACACACACACACACACACACACACACACACACACTCGCTCGCTCGCTCTGGGTGTATAGATGTCCAAAACACTTGATAACCTCATTGCAGCGTAAGAAACCTTGCCTACTTTTTCCCAGTGTCATCCATTGTGCACTGCATGTGTCGGCAAAGGCAAGTGTCCACCGTGGCCTGATAAATTATTCATCCACCTCTACAAACATCCTCAGGCTCCAATGTCCCAGTCTGCTGGTTTGGGTGTTTTTATATTTTCTTAGTTATTCATTAACAGGAGCCACAGAGTTCATAGCCCGGGGTTAGAGCAGCAGTGCTGAACCCAGGATTTACCCGTCTGGCTGTACTATTTCATAGATAGAATGACTGCAGCATTCTCCTCTAATTATCCCAGGTGACATCGTTCCTCTTCATTCAATGATACAAGCAGCAATTTGACGGTACACTGAACTGACCACTTGTCCCTGTGGGTGAGGATGACTTAAACAAAGAGTTAAAAAAAGAAGCATTATCCTGCCATGAAATTACTGGAGAGCTATGCTCATGTACTGTAGAGCCAAATCCTTCTCTGGTATTCTGCATATGTTTCCCTTCCAAACATCCCTAGTCTTGCCACCATGTTTCATGTGCAGGCTACAACTGTCTGCTAAAACCCTCACTGCCCAAGTACTGAATACAATATACAACATATAATACATGCAACCACCTGTGTTCATCCTGTGGTCATCTGCAACCTTCATTAAACTGTGGCAAACTGTGAAAGACGTGATACTAAATAATATGAAGAAAATGCACCAGACTAAAAAATATATATTAATGACAATATGTGAGGGGGACAGTGTTGGGCAAGTTACTCAGGAATTGTAATAAGTTACTAGTTACTTATTACTCCTTAAAAATTAATAATACAACTGTAATTATTACTGGGTATTAAAAGTAATTAGTTACATTAGAATATTACTTTCCCAACCAATACCCTGCTTCGCCACTTCTGAAAAATGACAACCTGTGTAGCCAGCTCATTTTAGAATGTAATCCTCTTTATTAAAACAACAATGAACCTTATGAGTCAACAACCAGCCAAAGTGAAGACATTGCAGCCTCTCAAACCAGGTGATTGGAAAGGTTGTTTAATTAACATACCCCAAGTTTGCTAGGACCAGAAATCTCGTTCTTGTAACGCAGTAATGCAGCATTACTTGGATTAGCAATTGTAATATTATTACTGTTTTGGAAATAGTAACTAGTTACACTACTAGTTACTGAAAAAAGGAATACTATTACAGTAAGTAACTAGTTACTGCCCAACGCTGGTGGGGGACTCTTAATTGCAAATATGTTTGTGCCAGCCCAAGCGCTATATTCTAATAACACCCATTATCAAATGTAGAAATATTCACAATGTATTTTCTTTCTGTCTGTACTATTATTGGCAATCCAGATAACCTACTGTTTGTGCAATCCCAATGCCAATTTAGCACCTGACCTGGTTTCCCCATTAGTGTCCCAAAGAGCGATGGGATGCTCCAAAAGAGACCCCCCCCTCCCTGACCAGGTTCATGCAAAGCAACAGGCAATGAACAGTCCACAGCCAACAGTGGTTTGGATCATTCGCCACTAGAAACATTGACTGAGGTGTGCAGCTAGCTACATCCATCTCCAGGGGCAATGGGGCTGGTGATGTGTTGTTTCTCCAAGAAGCAACGTGCCTTGGCGTCACTGGCTGTCCTGATTCATAAAGGCAGAATCACTCCTTTGACTGGTAACTGCGTTTACTAGCACAAACTATTACTCCGCAAACATATTGTGAAGCCTTGGGCTCATATGCGTGTTTTACGTTGGATTTGTCGGGCGAGCCAGTCACATCCATGCATTGATCTGTGTGTGTTCAACTTTGGATTCCAGTTCAAAGGTCACGCCGGCTCCCAGAGGAGTCATTTTCTCATGCGCGAAAGAAAAAGGATGGAGCTTGGCAGACTGCACCAGGCAAGGTCTTGCTGTGTTCCATCGATAGCAAATCAACATCACCTCTCAAATGACAAATTACTATTACAAACAGAGATTATGCAGGTGGTAGATATTGACCCAGCAAGAAAGGAAATCAGACTGTACACGATTAGGGGAATTCACGGATACAGATGGTGAGATAGACTTCATAACATAGAACTCTGGGATCTGTACAATGTTTACATGGATTTCCCAGCAGCCTGCAATATGTTACAGTGATCTGCCATCTTGCTTTTCTTAAGGAGTAGAATAAAATACAATTAATGTTAACAACTTTCAGTTGACATGAGTTACAAAAGATATCTTGTCTTCTTTCTTAAACTACTGTATGGTGTATACAGCATACTATATACAGTGGATGTGCATCAAAAGAGGAGGAGGGAAGGAGCCAATGCAATTATCATTTCACAGCCGTCCACAACAAAGAAAAGCACAAATTAAATAACAATTAAGACATCTGAACCAAGACAACAAGGGAAGCTTCTGCCGTTCCTGTTGCACCGTGCTTGCAAATGTCCGCCTTTGAAGATTAACGGCAGCAGGATTATGTCATGGACTGAAGTCCCATCTTCAAATAGCCTCTGCTTTCCACTCCACAGTCATCTTCAAAAGCAGACATTACACACAGAGCCTAAAAATAAAAATGTTCACGGAAGTTAATGGACCTAAATGTGAAGGCACTGTGGCTGGCAGCCTGCGACTGCCTTCTTTGGACAGGCAATTATTGAAAGACAAAGCCCAGAGGTTTCTAATGCCACACAGCCACAATGACACTGCAGTTTTGAATATTGAATGGGAGGCCTTTCAACAGGAAAATATGTTTTTCCACAGTGCAGTCAGATTACCTGCATTAATTAGTTAAAAGTTAAATCGTGTCTGTACTGATTAACACCTTTAAAACAAATATATATATCATTTGTGTCAGGATGTCATTTCTACAATGATGGAAATAATGCAGTATTGTTACAGTGAAGCAAAATTACTTAAAATTGGTAAGGCTCATTACCTGCAGAGATCGTGCTGAAAGAAAAACATGTAATATGTCCAACACATTTTAGAAAGCATTTGCAACATAATATTATAAGTGAACATTTTTGTAATAACATTATTTGGAGAATACCACATACAAATGACAAATGTTCCAAATGATTATGCAAACTGGAATTAAGTGTCATAAACATATGTAGTTCTATACATGGATGGTATTGTGTCACCGGGCTCTTTGGATCACTGAAATCAATCTCAGACACTTACAGATAATTAGTTTGCCAGATGAGCACAATTAAAGAAAAACGACTTAAGAAGGATGTTCCACATCAGCAGCCCACAGGTTTCAAGCAATATGGGAAAGAAAAAGGATCTCTCTGCTGCGGAAAAGCGTCAAATAGATTCACAGTGCTGGATGAACAGGACTTTCCTCCTTTCTCTGGCTCTATCCAATGCAACCAGGGGGAAAAACAGAT
>JAODUE010058925.1:0-16921 GCA_027564755.1 Amblyopsis hoosieri | reverse complement strand
ATATACAGTATATATATTGTTTTAGAAGATTTGGTCCTATACTGTACTATTCAATCATGTTTTTATAACTGTGTAGTTTAACTGTAGTTACTATCCTTCATTTTCACTTCTGTTATGGCCCAGCTTCAGTGGTGATGCCAGGGTATGTAGGCCGTCTCTGGGCCCATGACTGCCTGCCTCATTGCTGGAGCAAGTACCAGGTGTGGGATTGGCTGCAGCAGGTCATGGACATACATCAGGTTGATGCCTCCAGCATTCCCCTCCTCAACTTTGATATAGATGGATGTCAGTTGTGCAACATGAGCTACCAGGACTTTATCCGTGCTGCTGGCAGCGTTGGACCAATCCTGTTCCACAGCCTGGCCGAACTCAAGTGGAATGGTGTGTTTGTGCAAATGATCTACATTTAAACAGATTCACTTGCAGGGCCAACCAGGAAAAGAGGCCATGATTGGTCGGAATTCTTTGTGTAGCTTGCACAATCTTAATAGACTTCCTTATTTCATATTACTTAGCAGTGGTTGATAGCCACTGCTTACATAAAGAAGCAGAGGCTATCAACCAGAACATACTGTATATCATCACAGAGCATTTCACTAATAGATAGCTGGCAGATGTCTATGACATTTAACAAGTAACTGTTAATGTGTACTGCATAGTATTAATACACAGACTCATTGCATATTTGTTTCACCATTGTGAGGGTGACTCATTTGCTTAATAGTGGGAAGTGTACAGCCTCTGACTCTTTGCTACTCTTTATACAGGACAGGTGCATGGGGACATAGTACAAGTGGAAATGAAACCAACAGAATGTAAGTCTTTAAAAGTGTCCCATTGCACAAAACAAAACAAACACATGTAAAGCCTCCAGTCAGGGTTGCTACGGAGTATGTAAAAGTATTAAAAAGTATGACATTTGTTTTGAGTCATTTCCAGGTGTGGATAAGTATGAAAAAACAACAAGAGAGTATAGCAAAATATTTTGGTTTTCTAGACTATTTTTATAATAATAATAATAATTTCATAAAATATAAAATTCAAAAAATGTCTAAAAATCAACCATACAGAGTTTTTCATGGTGTTTGGAGCAGGCAGTCAGCGCAGCCAAATACTGTAGTGCATCACTGTGTGATAGCATACGAGCTGTTAAAGTCCAGGGGTAAATATATTTATGAACATTAATTCAGGTGCCACATGCACATTTAAAAAGGTTACTTCCCAAACGTGTGCTCTGCAAGGATTACCGAAATTTCCCATGGTTAATACATTCATTTTGCAAACTGCCTGCAGCTCTGCGTCTAATACTCAAGTGCGGTCTATACACGGGGTTACATTTTTTTTTCTCATTGGGCTATTTTTTTTTTTTTTTTTTAGGTAATCCTAAAATAGTAATTAGGACCCCAAGACCTCCCACTTAATAATGTCCCACCTGATCATCAAACATAGCCAACGCTCATGTGTTTATTTATTCTTAGCTCCTCTGTATTTACATAGCAGGCTGGTGACATGTTGCTGTTTGTGGCACACAGAGCTTTTGGAAATGTAAGTCTGGAAAAGTATGGAATATGTCAATGGAAAATGTGTAGGAACCATGTACAGTGGTCCATATAAAACATAACTGAAATGGGTCTACTGTATGTTTTGAAATGATAAGACATTGTGTTACTGTGCAGCTCGGAATCATTTAGCTAAGGAAATTGCTAGATAAAATGATTTACTGACGTGTATAATTATAAACATAAATTATGTAATAGAATAGCATGTTATATAAAGGCAAAGTAATTCCCAGTTGTCCCAAATGTTTCTTAACTAATAAGTGACAAAACAAGTTTTCTGCTATTTCCCAATGCATTGCATTGTTGTGATGAATCAATCCAATCCAAAAAAGCATCTTGCAATTAGATACACACAGAAAAAGAAAATATTATATAACTATAAAATGCATTTAAATATTTGTTAGCCCACTGTTGAAATAAATCTTGTAAAACTGCTGATGTTTCGGTTGAACCACTGATACAGTATGTCTCACAACAATTTATGAAGAGAAACTCACCTTGTCATGGGATGGTCCTGTTATCCTCTTTGCCATGAGGCAATGGAGCTCACAGTACAGCAGTCTATAGTTCAGGAAAACATTATTGCTATAGCCCAAGGGTCTGCAACATTTACTATCAAAAGAGCCATTTGTGCCCAAAATCTTTCATATCTATCTGTTTAGAGCCACCGAAATATTAAACTTAGCCTATCAATCAATTATAGTTAGCCTATCAACATTACTAATATACCTTAATGAGAATTCATTAATGTTTTTTTTTTTACCGGGAGGACAGTTAAATATTAGGGGGATACAGGGGCATGCCCCCCACAATGATGTTTTATTTATTTAAATAAAGCACTTTATTGCCAATTTCTAGTGACCTGAAAACAGAAAATACCAAATACTAGCCTATACCAAGCCACTGTGCACTCACAATCTCAAAGCCGCAGGGAGTCACTGTAGACGGACTCAAGAGCGGCTCAGGAGCCGCAAGTTGCAAGCCCCTGCTATAGCCTATTGCAAAACTCATAATAGAACCTTCCACTACTGTCTGAAAGCACTGTCTGAACATGTGTTTCTTCTTCATGTAGTAGACTTTGCTTCTCAACTTCCAGAAGCCAACTATACATATGGTAAAGTATATGGTACATATAGTACAGCAATGTAAAATGTGAAATGTGTGAATTGCAGCAACCAGTATTACAGATAAAAATTGACATGAGAATGTTTTCCTACTTTTAGAAATGTATGATTGTCCGGTCCAGCCCCTCGCACCTGTGGCATCTCCTACGCTGTTGAGCCCTGGTAAGGAAAGTATGAAGACTCTAAACAATACATGGAAAACTCAAAGCTTTTTCAGCAAACTTGTCTAGCAGTTTGTGTGACATTTCCTTTAAAAATATGCAGAAAAACGACCTCATGTGTGGTATACCAGAGAAAACTAAAGCTAAAGCACCCCTGTTCAATTTTAAATATGTACTAACTGTATCAACTTACTTACTGTAGGTGTCACCAAAATTACTTTCACAGCACATGATCGTATTCAGTAATGTATATTAATTAATTTATTTTTTATTTATTTGTTTGACGATTTTTAGACATCAAAAGATCTTACAATTGCCCCAACCAAGCCAAAAAACACAGTAAGTCAAAATAAACATACTGTATTTCAGCATTATGCTGCATTTCTTGAACATGTCTGAAATATGACTTTCTTGTGTTATTTGCCCACAGACCCAAGGGGAACCCACCTGTGGGAATTCATCAGGGACATTCTTCTAAACCCAGAGCGTCACCCAGGACTTATCAAGTGGGAGGACAGGGCAGAGGGGGTCTTCCGGTTCCTAAAGTCTGAGGCTGTGGCACAGTTGTGGGGCAAGAAAAAAAACAACAGCAGCATGACCTACGAGAAATTAAGTCGAGCAATGAGGTACAGTATGGCCCCAACAGCAGCAACATGAATGCATTATAAACACCTTTTTTGTGTATTATGTGCGTGCTGAAAAATAATCAGGTATACTTCTACGCAGCCCTGGCTCCGTTAATTGGAACATAAACAAAGTGGCGAACAGCGCTCACAACAACACTTCCCTTGGCTTTGCATACATGTGTGGGGCGGAGCTTCTAAGGGAGTTTGTTTTTATTTGAGCTTTAAGTTAGCAAGTGTTCTTTAAACTGACTAAGCCTGCCTTTAATGCATTTAGCATATTATTATGAATATTATATATATTATGAAGGTCAGATGTTTTATGGTTTGACATGGTATATAACAAGAGGCACATTCATGGATTTGTGTCCATGATAACACAAATTAGGATAAATACAGATGTTTAAAAAAAAACATTTGTTTGAGAATGCATGCACCATCCACACCTCAGTTCATACTGTGGGTAGACTGTATAGCTACATACAGTAGCCCTACGTAGATTTGTCTGTCAGTGAGGCGGCCAGCGAGTGTGGGAGGGCATTTAGGGTAAAAATGTCTGATATTGTGGCTTAAGCCCGCGATATACTTGCTTTTAACTATGCGTACACGTACGCAAGATGGCTACCATGCGTATTGGGTGCGTATCCTGTCTTCATTTGGAGCATAGTTTGTGCGCGTCATCAGAAATTAACGCTGTACGTATGCATGATGTATTACAGCACATGAACATGGGGGCAGTATATCAGGATTGGACAGACAGATAAACAGCAGTTTCTAAACAAAGAACAACAATGGAAGTTAGTAGTGCCAGTCCGTAATTACCAACATCTATATGTCTCCATGCCACTGAACAATGCCTCTCGTGACGCAGCTGCTTGCCTACATGTGCGCTTTGCACAAAAGCATATAAGTGTATCGGGGCCTTTAGCCAGAAGCTTTTGGTGTTATATTCCAACTGGTTTCTAATCTTAACTTTTTTCCAATTGAGTTTATGTAGTGTGCACGCTCATGTTAACTGGACTGCGGCACACAAATGAACTATGTTGTTTCGAGAGTTATCACCAAAATGGATTGTAAACTGTATATTCATGGCACCTTTGGGCTTTATACTGTATACATACACACACACAGACTCTTAATACTGTATAAGAGTGTAAAGGCACTCTCTAACTTTAATGGTGGAGTAAACTATCCTGGATAAAGATTGTTGGTAGTTCATAATCAAAATAAAAAAACCCTCAGAAGCTCCACACCCCACATTGGACAATCATTGCCTAGGATATTGTTGTGTGGTGCAATATGCACCACTTTGTTTGTGTTCCCATTTACAGAGCCAGGGCTCTGGGTAGAAGCACTGGGTTATTCTTCAGCACACACACACACAGCTAGCGGACTGGGCCTTTAATTTGACCAGAGTGGTCGATCATTGCAGATATTACTACAAAAGGGAAATCCTGGAGCGTGTTGATGGATGCAGGCTGGTATACAAGTTTGGAAGAAATGCAAGAGGCTGGAGTGAGTCCGAGAAAGGAGTCTGAACGGGATGTCATCAATTAAGGATTTCTTGACATACTTTTTTGATTTTGATTTTACAATATCATTTTCTAACTTATTATAACAAAGCATACAAAGCTCTTTGTTAAGTTTACAATGTTACAACTGTGGTCATATACTGTAAATCACAGTATTTTTTTTTCTGTGTAGTGGTCCTTATTGTACTGTGTGACTTAACACCCACATAGTTGGCTTACATCAGGTATCACATAAGAAATATATATGACAAGAAATATAATACTGAAATAACACTACAAATGTTTTGAAAATATTAAGCTTCAGGTCCCACTATAAATAGTTATGCATAACTTAATAACCCTGCAAGACATATTTTAGTAGGACTAGGACGTCGCTTGGCTCTCTCTCCAAGAGATAAATTTGTAATTTTAATTGTAATTTTTAGACTACATTTACATAGCCAATGTGTTCTATTGTCTTGCCTTTGCTAGTGAATGTGTTTGTTTTTTAAATAAACATTTGTAGGTGTGTGTATTGGAGAGCTAAGTGACGTTTTAAATGGCTGAGCATAGAAGTGTACCAGTGTAAAGGGTTAGCTACTGTGACTGCAATATAGTTAAAGCAACATTTACAGTGCCTTTTCATTACAACTTAAATACACTGAGCTTTATTTCTTAAGATAATGTCACTCAACAAATAGACATTATTTTTGTTTAGTTTTATTAGTTATTCACACATTATTGTAATTATTGTAAACACTGTGTCAAGTGTAAACATTAAATACATTACACTACCCTCTTTCACACTATGACAGGCATTTTATGACAGGAATTTTCTTCAATTGTAGATTTGTTTGATAATTGGCATTTGACAAAGAAGACATTTTGGTTTAAATGAAACACTTAACCCTTAAATGAACCCTTAAACAACCACAATCTGAAAAATGTTGATAAACGAACATGTCACCAGATCTGTTTCTAAACGGTAATGTGATAATCTTAAATGTTTTTTTTACCTCTGCGTGTCATGCTAACAGCTTTAGGCCATAAGCTTTGATAAATACGATTCACAGGCAAATCCCTGTTTAATCTCCACTTGGCTTGACCTTTATCTTTAAGGATTTATGAATGCTCACAATCTCGAATGAGCTTGTCTTGAACATTTCAAAGTTTTCTATTGAATGTGGGCAGTAAAAGGTTTTCTCATTTTTAGTTAACTAAATCTTGTGTAAAATGCTAGGTACTATCCTTTCAAAATCCACATTATTCCACATTAATGAAATTTAAAAAATAATCAAAGCCTGAGCATTTCCCTATGGATTATTTATTGCCATGTTGAAAATATGCTGTCCTGAAAAAATTTTTTGTACCTATATGTATATTTAAATATTTAGTCAAAAGCACACAGTAGTGGTTTTTAAACTTTTTTAAAAACTTTTTCTGAAATGATGTGATAAACATTGTCATATAAATAACCCTCTGCCTATTAGTTTATTAATGTATACACCTCACCATTCTGTATGCATTATTATAGATATATAAATATTTGTGAGACATTAATGTGATAATCAGTGGGTATAGTGTGTCCTTGTAAAATGTAGCAGGTGGGGAAATATTTGAGAGTGGGAGATAAGGCCATGCAGTTAAACAAATTGACTAGTCATGACAGAACTCTACAGTACAGTGAGATAAGAGCTTCATTTCCATAATAGACCACTCATAGCCATAGTAGCCTACCTACTGGCATCTGATTATAATTTCACATTTCTATGCGCTCCTTTGATAATAAACCGGCAGAACGAGTAGGTACAATATTTGGTTGAACAGCACTGGCAGACAGCCTATGTTTGAACACCAACAGCTATATAATTCACAAAGCATGAAGGCAATTAAGTGTGCACAGGGTAGATATTTTATAATTAAAAACGTAATTGTTTTAGGCATCTGTAGGCTTATATGTAGTGTTAAAATGGTATCAACTATACTCCATGCCCCATTAAAGGTGGGATCGAGGCCTCTTAATAAATGCCTATACATAATGTACAAATCGTGTTTAGTTCAAAATATGTACAATTGTATCTATTGTATTGCTTATAATGAACAGAAAAGTTAAATATTTTATAAGACTGAGAAGTTAAACAAAAATCGTCCACTGGTATCAGTGTATGCCGTCCTGTTTGACGATATGGCAAATATTGTCCGATACCAATGTACGGCCGATATATCGGTGCATTCCTTGTGTACTGTGTAGATGTCTGTGCGGATGTGAGTGTGGAAACACAGGAAACACACTGACTATGGTAACAGACTGGGAACATGAGACAGGACACAGACCATGACAGTAGGGGTGTGTGCACCATGGGATCATATTTGGTGTGTGCCCACTCAACAATCAAATTCAAGTCAATATGCATTATTGACATGAAATATTATTTTAATATTACTACACAATTAAACAAAAAGTTTAATTCCATCAACCTTCAACCATCAACATTCACTGTTGTCCATAATGTTTTCACATGCATGCAGTCACAACTTATCGTACATTTTTCAGTTAGAAACACATGTTTTTATGACTATACCAACATCAGGTGAATGCAGGATAATGCACAAAGATAGAGAAAAATAAAACACAAAAGAGAGAACTGTAGAGAGAAGAAAAATAATTTAATCTCAAATTGACATACCACTTGAAATTAAGGTTTGACCACACAAATGGACAATTATATGTCCACATAAGACAGAAGGAAAATAATATTTTAATTTACTTAATTTACTTCATATGCATGCCAACAAGTCAGAGAAGGTGTGGTTATCTTTTTTTTTTATCTTTCCCTTTTGCCTTTTTCCATTACCATGGTCTTACCATGCATGTTCAGCAAGTAAAGCCACCTCTATCTTTCTTTTTTTCCCAAAAAAATCAGACCAGTGGAGGATGAAGGAACACTTTTTTCGGTCCCTCATTTTGTCCCACCTATATGCTGTTTTATTAGGAATATATATTAAATGACATACTGTAATAAGCAATATACTCTTGTTTCACGTTGTCTTTAGCATAAAGCCTCCCATTTTGACAGTGTGGTGTTAATTTCAATAGCGTGTTCCACCAAAATAATAAAAGTATTATGAACACTACCACTGAACCACTTATTTCCTGATGTCATAAAGCTGTAGATTTTACATAAAGTAAAGACTTTTAGAGAGCGGAATTTTTTTAACACAATGTATGTCGTCAGACGTAAATGGTTTTGAGCATAAAACTATAGATTGTGAATAACAGAAAATATTGTTTTTAGGTCAAATGTGAAGCAGTCCAACCTTGCTAATTTCAAACCACCATTCTGCTACAGATATTATTTAAATGTTGTGAGAGCATTGGGAATGTTCCCAAATTGAGATCCAAAATAAGTCAGCATGTTTAGAGATTTCAGAGGATGGTGGTTTTGCACTGTGTATGGAACCCAAGAATGTGTGGGCCAGGTGCGTGCTTTGAAGGATCTGTGCAAGCCTTCATCACTGGTAAATCTACCTGACACCACCATGCTTTTTAAGTCAATAAAGATGTAGGTTTAGTATTTGTGTATGTCATAATTTGAGAGATTTAACACAAATACTCTCAGATGTGACAAAATGTGTTACAATCATCCCTGTATCGGCCTATGTATATAGCCTACATTATTGTATGCATTATACTGTACAGTAGACATGCATACTGTACATTAGCAGAAAAAGTATTTGCCTTCTAGCCTTCCTTGAGCACCTATAATGTCACAAAACTACACACGTCCACATGCATGTTGATACCCACACATACAGTAGATGTGTGCATGGTAACCACTCTTCAGGCTGTTGGAAATATTAAATCACTGATAAAACAATGGGCCATTCTGTCACCTCATGTAAAAGTGTTGGTAAACCCGTGGAGCGAGATAAAATGCTTGGTTGAAATGAACTACTTCTTGAGAAAAGGCAGATAAGCAAATATGTACTCAAACTGGTTTGCACGTGCACGCATGCACGCACGTACAGTACGCACACACACATACACAGTGACATTTAATTGATGTCTCACTATAATAGTGTCTATGTCAGTGTCTGGCTTCAGGCAGCTGCACCTGAAAATAGGACAGTACTATACACATTTGACACCATGTATTTACAGCTGAACTTGGACAGTCTCTGGAAAATTTGAAAAAATAAAAAAGATTATTGCTAAATCCCATACAATAGATGTCAACAATAAACTGCATCATTTGCAATTAATTTAGCTATATATGTGTGGATTTTAAAATGTGTGTAAAGCAATTAGACAAACAGTATCACAATGCCTTACCACTGCCTCTTCACACAGTCAAATTGATAGATATATATGTAAGGTAGACTATTTGCCTAACTTTTCAAATAGCAGCAATGCAAAATAATGTCTAGCTATCCCTTTTCTCAATGAAATCATAGTCTATAACAAAAACACATAGACAGTTAAAGCCATGTGATTAATTTGATGTATACTGGGATACAGAAATATATAGACCAATCCACACAATATAGGCCTACTGTAGCCTACATGTGACATAAGGCTACTATAAGCTCTGATATGAATGTTAACATTCCAGTCAACAGAGAGCAGTAATGGGCATTTTATCTTGGCGATTTTCACGAAGAAGAAAAGTGATGCCCCATTGTATGCCTAAAATACCTAAACACAACTAATCTACATAATTTAAAAAATACATTCATTATTAAGTATGCTTAGCTCGTGATATGATTCATAACAATAACATTAGAAATATGTTTTTATTTCTTGGTAATATTTGTTTTAGACAGGCAAAAAACATAGTTTCTTCCCAGCGTCAGAAAGGACGAAAACATGGCAGCCTCCTTGCGCTTGGGTCGTCTGGGAATTTTGTTTAGTCTTAAACTTAAACATTTTCCAAAATGTTCCAAGACAACAGCTTTGTTGCAAGACGCCAGGTGTTTCTTTCAGTCCCCGGCTTTCTTTGGTGAGTGCTGTCACTTTATTCAATGGCTTTTATACTGCGGTGACAATTATCGCCAGCCACTACGGTAATACACACACAAATATGCATAGTGCTGGTACAGTACCAGCATCGGTGTTCCAGAGCCTGGCTCTATAATGCAAAGATCACAATGATATTAAATATAAACTTAAAGGCGATGTTCGTTTTTATCAATTAATGAACGTAATAAAATGACCACATACTGTAAATATTAGAAATAAAATAGACCATCTTAAATGCAATGAATTACTATTTAATACATTACAGTACGCTTGTTTATTTGGTAGGCTAAAAGCAGAAGGTCAGGTCAGGATCTGTTCGATCGAGGCTAAATCTGTACAGAGGCACGATACTATTTTAAATAGCCTATATTTGGTTTCAGTCTGCGAAGGGGGATATAAACATAACACAAAAAGTAAGGAACATTTTTCCGTTTTAAATGTTGCCACATTTGTAAGAATCATGCATTTGTTAGATGAGCAGCAGAGTTGAGTTTATGGGTTGCCAAATGTTCCTCTGAGCTTTTCTTTACTGTTGACTCTTGTTTGGGGTTGTTTGTGGACTGGGTGATTGAAGTCTGAAGAAGCAAGACATATTGGCAATTTAATAATTTAGCAAACAGGAGCATCAGTAGCATGTGGAAGAGCCATACACAACCACAACAGCCTGGCACCTCCTCTTGCTGGTCACCATCCTGGTCACACACTGCTGTGGGATGGCATCCCATTCTTCAACCAGCATTTGTCACAAGTCAGTCAAGTGTTGGTTACTCTGGCACGAACAGCACGTCCCAGCTGATCACACAAGTGTTCACTTATTTTTTGTGAGTAGTTTATTTGTCATAGTCATGTCAGTCAGAACATTATCAGGTGATTGGACCACCTTCAAATAGAACCGCACCACCTGAACTGATTGGACAAGGCTCTGAAATTGTTTAGTTGTTTGAGTTTCCACACTAATATGAAAAGAGGATAAATCCAAAAACGTTTGAGAACCACTGCTTTGGATAATAGTCTGCTGGCCTTCAGTTTCATTAAGGTCTCTAGTTATCTTTCTTTGATAGTTACCATCACAGTGCACAAAGATGTATTACAATACAGTGTGCTTATCTCAGCCCACTTTTAAAAGTGGTTGTGGTTGAACTATATTAGAGAATTGTTACACAAACTTTAGCCAGCAGAGGGTGCAAATTGACCATTTATGCCATACTTTAAATTTACAAGGCAAGTAGTATCAGTTATTAGGCTTACCAGCAATATATTATTAATATAAATTAATTCAGAAGATATGATTTATTGTAGGGTTTATTGGTAGAATAATTAATTTCTTTACATTTTTAGGTGTTATTTTTTTAATAGTACATTTTCTTTGTCTGTGTTGCTATGTGTACCATGCACACAGTTGGTTCCTCTGCCATTAAAAATAGAGGTTCACAACCTCATGATCCATTTTCAAAGGCATGGCAATGCACCTATGTGTTCACTACTTTGTAAATCATGATATACAAAGCAGAATGAAATGCACGGTCTCAACATTTGAGCACTAGTCCATCCACTGTAAGGCTGCGCCGCTATTGGAACTGTGCCATGACATCAAACGTGTACACGCTGGTCTCCTGAGCTACTGGCTAATGGCCATATAATAGGGAAGCTCTGCAGATTTGATTTGTTCTGTCCTGTTGTCAGTGAGCATTGTGATCCAACATGTCTTGTTGCTCTCAGCAAACATCTCTCTGAAGCCTCACAGTGACTATAGCCAGTGATTCACATGGCTATACTGGGCATTATGAAAACATGATCAGTGCTTGGGGAGGGGAGGGAAATGTCAGCCAACATTGCAACAATGTGCTTCAGCATCTGTCTACAGTATAATTATTTCACAGTGGGCAATGTCACATGCTATGCTACTATACAAACTCGCTGCCAACCTTCCCCGTCCATTCTCATTTTATATAGATTTTCGTTTTACGATTGAGGGTCTTTTGTGCTGGCAAATAAAATGTGTGCTACTCTTATTGTGTCCTCTAGGTGTCGCCCCAGTCAAAGTGGAGATGCCGGCTCTTTCTCCCACTATGGAGGAGGGAAACATAGTGAAATGGCTAAAGAAGGAAGGTAAGACAAATTGGTTGTACAGGCATAGTTGCTTGCACTCCCACTGATTTAGTCCACTGCCTATTGTTATACAACGAGCTGCATATTCCACTATTATGCAGCTGTTACATTATTTTGACCTCATTATAATGGTATATTATTGATTATATTAAAATGAATAGTATTTATCCCAGTTCTTACAAGCCACCACTTAAGCTCCAGTGTTCACTATGGTGGCCTGCCATCCCTACTAGGCTGTAAGCACTCATAGACTACCGTGTTCGACTACCTCTCTGTTAGCAGGGAGAAGCTGCTGAGTGGTGAATGTGACAGGCCATCATTATCACTTTTCTTTGTGAGGTAGAGGCGAGGAGCAACGTACCTGGGCTCTGCCGGCAGCTTATTGGCCTAGTAAAAACAAAAGCAACTTTTCTTCACCGGTCAACACGACACCGCTCCTATTCATCAGCAGGCAGCATATATGCTGCAGTACCATTGGCTGCTATGATTTGCTGTGTTTCCATGTGCGGTTGTGACTTGGGCTGGGTGTGCATATGGCAGCCATATGGATGATAACCTATATCTTGTATGTTTTCTTGAAATAAAACGATTCCCTTGCTTAGGCTGTAGAGCCAAGACTATCTCTCAAGCTTAGTAAAATAAATGGTTATGCTATTTCTATATTTACAGGTGACGCACAGTAGCGTGCGTCAATGGTTTTCTATTGGTCCACCTTTTAAGCCGGCCTGCCTAGTGTAATGTGACATTAGTTTTGTTATAATATACTGTCTGTGTATAGCCAGCTTCACTGGAAGGGCAATGGCTGGGGGTTGCCTGTTTAAACTTTAATAGAGCACATTGCACCCATCCCCTGGGGCACAGGGTGTTTAAACCTCACAAATCCAATCTCTATGTCGCTACTCTGTTCACCATAAGAGCTGGCGATGTCAAACGTACTCCTTACCCACCTCTAGCCAGAGTACCACTGCTAAAACCAGTACTCTTGGAATTGGACCTACAGTATATGGACTGGCATGTATCAAATCTACCAGATTATTATTAATTATTATTAATTTCATCACCATCTGTGCAATAAAGGTCCACATAAACGTAGTTGCTGATGTATTCCATCTCTGGTGAGGTCCTAAGCATATGTGATTGATTAGGCTTCCTACAGTTTAATAATAGTATTACACCGGGTGAAAGAAGTATGTAAACGTCTCCATCTGTGTAGAAAGATGAGTTCAGCATGACAGTGATGTGCACTGTGCTTTTGTTCTGGGCTGTGTTATGCAGGTGAAGCCGTAGCAGCAGGCGACGCCCTATGTGAGATTGAGACAGACAAGGCAGTGGTCACCTTGGAATCTAACGATGACGGCGTCTTGGCAAAGATCTTGGTGAGTACAACACACAGCAGCACATATATGTACATGCGCGCGCCCACACACACACGCATACGTTCACTTGTTTGTAAAATTAGCAGGAGGTGGCATTGAGCAAGGGCCTTCAAAGCAATGATTCATAGATGATAAAATAAATACTTTTAACTTATTATGAGGGATTACAAGTACATATATTTGAACTATCAAAGGTGTACAATGTAGAAGTTGTACTGTAGATATGTTTTTACATTTGCAGTCCTAACGACATGTTGAGAGACGGTCTCTACTATACAGTGAAACTGACGGAGAGTTTTCACTGACAGCTCCTGTCTATCCCACTGTCCCCCAGTTGTTTGAATACTTAATAACCTGTCAGCAGCAGACCGTTCAGCTGCCTTCTATTAGCGCGCAGCCACATGTTGTGTCCTGTGAAAAACATATGGATGAAGCACATCTTCCCTGTCAGATTGATCTGAAGGGGGAGGGTAATAATTATCTCCTAGAGAGACATTTCTCCACAACCCTCCCCCCAAATCCTTCTCTCAGGCCTATGTCCGCCATGCGCTATTAACAACCTCTTTGTCAAGAAGGCAGTGTAGCAGCGGTCAGGGCATGTGTGTTTAAAATCCAGTTCCACGCAATACAATGTTATTGCATCCACATAGCCACAAACGCATCCACAGACACGCACAGTGCGCTGTCTCCATTTCCCTTCTTTTTCCTTCGCTGCTCCCTTACTCTGTAGCCTCAGCTGCCATGGGGATGAGGCAGTTTCCATAGAAACAGCACAGAAGTTGTTGGTGTGTGTGTGTGTGTGTGCTTTCTAAGCCTACACAGGTTGCAAAGAAAGATAGGCTGGAAAAAGATAAGCCCCTATCCCATCTCCCTTTCCCAGCAGCAGTACTGTATTTGTAGAGAGACTGCTGCTATGAGTTATGCTATGAGAACTAACCGCTACAGTCTTTAGGCATTTACTACTGCTTAGAGGTTTGTATAATGACCAGCAGTAGAAAGTCAAGATCACACTTTATATGCTGGGGCCACTACACTAGAAGTAATTGTTTAAAAAAATATTGAAAATGTATTCATTGATGATGATGAGAAATATGGTTCGCTTTAAACATATTTAAAATAGTCAGATATACAATACTGATGGTGTCTTGCTTGAGCAAAGTGACTTGTGCATATAGCCTAGCGGCTGTACGTGGTGACCTAACCTACTGTATCGTAGTACAGTAACATTGTATACATGTAACTGGCATTATTTGTACTGTAGCTATGAATTATATGGCCATATGTCTCATATCTGCAGCTCTTGCCCCTGTAAGCCCTTGGTGGGGGACTGGGGGAGGGGTCAAAATGAGGGTCTTGGGACTAGGAGTTGTAGACTCCAGAGCTAGGCTACCATCCACAACACATTGTTGTGTCTCATCAGATCCCTTCCCATAATGCTGTGCTCTACCATGACCCCAGGCACGTCAATCTGAGCTCCTGGCCTGGCTACCATCCATCACAATCTGGAGGCACCCACCCCCAACCTCATATAATTACCAGAGAAAACGCCTAAACACACTGCGCACACACATATTGTACCACTGGGTTGTGGCATGTTTGAAGATGCCACACAATTGACTAGTAAATCAAAGGGATTGATAGTTTAGTCCAATGCAGACGAATGTGGATGTAGCCTATTGGTATTTGTAATGAGCAGGGGAGAAATATCCATAGGCCTTTGGAAGGAGGACGCTATTGAGCATAGCCTGTGTAGTGCTTAGCGCACAATCCTGCATCTTCATGTATCACTGCAGGCCTCGTTCATATGCACACACTGAGGGATTGATAGTTGTGCCAGCAGCCTCCTAAAGCCGGCCACTGTAAGAAATCACCTGGTCCAAAAGTTGTTGTTCCACCCTACAATGAATACAGAGCATTCATATTCCGTAGCGTACTGTAGTTTTATTTTATTATTTGAATGCGTTACATATGTTTTTGAGAGAGCAGTAGTACTGTCTATGTGTGTGTAGATATTTGTTGTGTGTCTCTGACAATGCTGGTCAGAGGCTATTTTATTGATGGAGTGTGTACGTGTATGGAATCCCCTTAGCACTGTACTGTATCGGTCTGTCTCTGATGATGCAAGACGAGCCATTCCTCAGTCCCCAAAACAATTGTATTATTTATTTAGGCCCCCATCCATTTTTTATTTCTCTACCTTTATTGATCTATTTGTTATAAATCCAACAGTTCTTGTATTGTTATTCCATCTACTCCCTAAATAAATCTGTCCAATTTTCAGCATAGCATGTTGTAAACTCACACGTGTCACATATCCCGCCATGATGTTTCCGTGGTGTTTACGTGTTCAGCGGCAACCCATATGCCATGTTGTAACAAGCTGAGGTTTCACTTGCGCAGATCTCTGCCCAACTCAATTTTTCCCTTTTGTGTAGTTTAGCTTCACATATCCATAATAGTTAATTGACAGTTCTATCCTGCATTTGTTGTTTTTGTGGGTTTATAGCATGTTTTACAGCTGTGACACATTTCTAAACCTGTTGTGTAGATTACAGCACACAGTTTGTTTGGTAACGCCCCTATGAGGATATGGCCAGCTACGTAGTATTCATCAAAATATACAAACTAAGGAACTGATGTTAATCGCCAGTGCACAAACCGTAAGTAAAAGTTTAATGGTCAAAATTTGCAGATGACCAAATCTGTACATCTAGTTTTTGATACATTAACTGGTATGCTACCATATCATAAACAACTCGAATCTGCAGAAAAGGCATATTATCAAGAGTGATGCACTGTGCACATCAATAACTACATTAGATTAATATAGGCTATTGTTCAGAAACAGTAAACGTATTAGAAATAGGCTGCTTAAATAATGTTGTGTTGAATTACTTAACCTAAACATTGCTCATTGATAAAGACGCACTCGTGTGTCATACCGAAATTGTATTTCCTGCCGGAAACCGGTACCGCGAGTAATAATGCTTTTATCTGGATCAGTGGTCGGTCATATCATACAAAACATTTAATGTTATGTCCGTGATAATAACGAAGATAGACTATGTCTTTGTATAACTTAACCGTTTCTTGTTTAACCGAAAATCACTATGTGAGAGGGGCAGAGCTGGCTACCGACCACCATCTGGTGGTGAGTTGGGTCATTGGGTGGGGGAAGACTCTGGACATACCTGGTAAGCCCAAACGGGTAGTGCGGGTGAACTGGGAAAGTCTGGAGGAGGCTCCTGTCCGTGCGATCTTCAACGCACACCTCAGGCGGAGCTTCTCTGGCATCACTGTGGAGGTTGGGGACATTGAACCTGAGTGGGAAATGTTCAAAGCTTTCATTTCTGAAGCTGCGGCAGAGAGCTGTGGTCTCAAGGTCTTAGGGGCCTCAAGGGGCGGTAACCCTCGAACACCGTGGTGGACACCGGTGGT
>JAODUE010058914.1:3955-16924 GCA_027564755.1 Amblyopsis hoosieri | reverse complement strand
GTGTGTGTGTGTGTGTGTGTGTGTGTGTGTGTGTGTGTGTGTGTGTGTGTGTGTGTGTGTGTGTGTGCGTGCATGCTCAGTGGGGCCCTTGTGTTCTTCTAATTGAACACATCTTGCTGAGTGTGCGTGTGACAAACTGTAAGTGTCTGTCCACCTGTGTGTGTGTTCACTCTGAACGTTAGAGGCATGTGGGGATGTGTGTGTGTGTTTGTATGTCATTGTGTATACATTTGTGTGTGTGTGTGTGTGTTTGTGTGTGTACAGCTAGACAGGTGTTCATGAGTGTGATAGAGAGAGAGAGAGAGAGAGAGATCATTAGAAGAGCAATAGTGATGGATAGAGTTATGATTATGAAATATGAGTCTTCTAATGGTGCCCGTGACATTTCACATTGGCACACCTACCTGATTCTGTGCTACTGCAGTGTGCGTACAACAGTGTGTGTGTGTGTGCGCGTGTGTGTGTGTGTGTGCGTGTGTGTCTATGCACGCTCGTTAACAACCTGCCGTGCCTTGAATGGAAGATTTGCGTATTTAATAACAACTTTAATAACAAGTGTTCAACATGATTTATACAAGGTTCTGTCACAGCGGTAAGCCGTTTTACACAATGCCTATCTAACTCTGCGCTGCGGCGCTCCCATTCGCCTAATAGGATTCCAGGGCACAGCGTCTTTTATGTATAGTGTGTGTGTGTGTGTGTGTGTGTGTGTGTGTGTGTGTGTGTGTGTGTGTGTGTACCACAATGTGGGAGTGATTCTTAAGCACGCGTATGTATGTTTGGCGGTATTTATGATTTGGGCGTCTGCGCCAGCAATTTTGCGTGCTTGTACGATAAATTAGTGCGTTTCTGCGTACAGTAAGAACTGCTCCGTAGGGCAGCATCCGTGTATGTTTATGTAACTTAGTATGTGGCCAAATACTGTGGTATGGTGAGCTATTACGCCGCATACCGCCGCCGCAAACCGAGTTTGTGATTTAATTGGCTAATCTGACACCGCCAGTCACTGCTAAGTCGCCCACGCAGCCTTCACGGGCCGAATCACCGCCAAGAGGCATGCAAGCGTCGTCAAATCTCTAGAGATTCCAGAAACAGATTGTGTGGGGAATACTGTATTTGATATTCAAATCTGCAGGAAAACAGACGTTCTTTTCTGTTCCTTTGTCCCCCTTCATCTTGGGAATGAGAGCAGCATTTTCCAATTGAATTACTCTATCGCTATTGTTCCAAATATCCTTTTTTTTTAATCTTTTTTATTCTTTATGCCGATATAGAGATTTTGCTCAGGGGATGAGGGTAATTAATAACAGGGGAGGGGGTGGTGGGTGAATGATATCGTGGGCGTAACTTGTATCATTCACTTTTGGAATGAGTCTAAATGTCACAGCACATCTTCAAAGTAGTGCTGTGCCTATGCATACCATACTTGTTAATGTTCAGTGATGTGACTAGTGGTGTAGCGATACCATTTCGACATGTTGAACTTTAGCAAAACCCTCGACTGCACAGCTTCTAATGCATGGAATGTCCAGGCATAAATCTGTTCCATTTGGATGCAGAACATGGGAACAACCTTTGGGAACAGTCAAAACATGTTAGGACAGACATGAACATAAGGTGTGTGTTTAGGTTTAAAATTAATTAATACTGTTGCATAATGCAGCAGAAGAGAATATTTCACCTCAAATGTCAGCGGGTCGACTTGAGATATGAGTCCTGTACAGTATACTATTACTTCATGTAAGAACAGGGGGAAATAATCCATGACTTTACTACTGCATTGTTGATCCACCCTATGGGGAAGTGTTAGATAACCCTGCAGTACTAATGCAGTATACTTTGCAGGGTGGGGACAGTTTTAACAGTGACACATTTCTTCTGCTTCTCCGTTATTTAGCTCCGATTCTCTGCCACAAACCTAATGTTGAGCCTCTCTCTGTAGAGACGCTAAGCTTCATTTCATTGTTGATATAGTGTGTGTGTGTGTGTGTGTGTGTGTGTGTGTGTGTGTGTAGTGTGTTTGTGTTTATATGCATGCTTGCTCTGAATTGACCAAATAGCAAAGGACTGTCCAACCTTGCGAGCTATCAAAACATCACATAGTAAACAGTAGTGTCTGTGTGTGACCCTTGGTGGTTAAAACCAGCTTTACTAAATGGTGTTGTTTTGCATTGAAGCTCTAGCATTGCAAGGGCCTCTGAGTGCTGAGTGGCTGGCACGTCCCTCTAGCACCCCTCCTGTATACCCCCAGCCTCACGCTTGTGGACAGTTTAATTTGAAACCATGAACACATAGCTGGAGGAAGACATGGGATCATTAACAAGTGAGTATGGAATTGTTATTTTGAACATCTCATGTCAAACCAGCCTTTTATAATAAATATCACAAAACCACCAGATCATTGCGGCAAAGAAACACGTTTTGAAATGTAATTAAGGGATGATGGCTGCATCGGAACAAAATGAAAGCTCTAATGAACTGCGTGCAGTTCAGGGCATTCTTAAGAGTGTGACAATGAAATGAAAGGGGCCTTTTATTCCGAGGCACTCACGCACCCAGTACTGAAGTCAATATGAAATTCAATTGTTAAATTATAAATAGAGATGGGGTTTGCACTACGCTGGTGAGAGCAAATGGAATGCATTCCCCTTAGGGGAATTCTGGAAGCGCTGCCTACCATGTAAAGATAGGCACACGCATGCACGCACGCACACACGCACACACACAATCACACTCCCGCTGGTTTATCTGTCTATTCCAGTGTTGTAGTAACTGTGATAGCACACTGTAATGTAATTTAATGCGTGGATTTCTTCAGCTGCTTTGTAGGGTATGTGATTTGTGGTGTGTGTGTGTGTGTGTGTGCATGCTTTGTTGTCCATGTTTTGTTTTGATATGTAAAGGGGATGTTAGTCTGTGTGTATGTAGGGTAACTAACTGTGGATTGCTTTGTGTGTATGTGTGCTTCAATACATTCATGTTCATGGATGCTTGAACAAATAATGCACGGGGAAACATGCAAATCAACAAACACCTTCAACAGCTTGCTGGCAACACATTAGTGAGAGTACATGTTTCTTTGTAATGAACACATTAAAACTATACAGTAAAAAGAAAGAAAGGACTCAAAGATTAAAACAACAAAACATTCCAGTGTGCTAGGTCTCCACTTAAAAGCAAGATCATAATGCTTGTCCTTTAATAAATGCTAGATGTGTAAGTATTACAGCAACATGGCACTAGCACCTATGTCAACTATCACCCCACTTAACAAGCAGCTTCCACTGGCATTCGGATTCCATACACTAATAGCTGATAGTGTCCGTTCTGAATGAATGTCACTCACAGGGGTTTTCTAGCTCGTACCACCACCACAATGAGAGTGATTTAAATAAACTAAATTGCAGCTGGGTAGACTAAAGACGCTACTACAAAATTATGTAATTCATCGTATCAAACAATTATATTTGAAGTGTGTAGATAGAAATCCCTTGAGGTGCACAGTTTTATTAATGGTGTCGATAATCAACGCGGTAAGTGTTACCGTAGTAACCTTACTCCTGATATACTTCCTGCCAGTGTACTGCCAGTACGCAAATCAATAATTCCAAGACGTTTCCTCGTTCTGCTGGAGGTTTCACGGCGGGCCTCGGGAACACCAATTCCAAAAGTAATGTCTGGCCGTGCAGAGATGCAGAGCAAAGTAAAGCGTTTGAGCACCCAGAGTGAGATTATAGAAGCAGGCAGAGACAATGACGGAAGGATGTAGACTGGCCTGGAGAGAGAGGTATATAGAGCATGAGAGAGAGAGAGAGAGAGAGGGAGAGGGGGAGAGAGAGAGAGAGAGAGAGAGGGAGGGGGAGAGAGGGAGAGGGAGAGAGGGAGTGAGGGAGAGAGAGAGAGAGAGAGAGCGAGCGAGAGGGGGAGAGAGAGGGAGAGAGAGAGGGAGGGAGAGAGAGCTTGAAGAATCAGTTAGTCAGAGCGTTGAGTGACAGCGGCGAATAAAGGATGGATGCGTAGAAACAACAGCGAGAAGATAAAATGACAGGGAAGCCGGAAATCAGACGGACTGGCTGGACTGACAGACATAAGAGGAAGATTTTGAAGAAATCAAAGAAACTTGAGAGACAGCGGAGTGTGTGTGTGTGTGTGTGTGTGTGTGTGTGTGTGTGTGTGTGTGTGTGTGTGTGTGTGTGATGATGCTGATGCGATTTCCGCCATGGAAACATTTAGCATTAAGTGGCTGACAATAACAGCCATGACGCACACGACAAGCTAAAAAACTCATTAAGAAAATGCTATGCGGGTGTGCGGATGTTAGCCCACTCAACCTTGTTTATTTGCGTACCCATGCATGCAGACAGTGTGTGTTGGTGCCAGCGAGTGCACTCAGCTATGCTTGTGTGATTGTCTGCATGTGTGTGTCTGCGTGTGTGTGCGTGTGTGTGTGTGTGTGTTCTAGACTTTTCTAATCATTGTCTGGACTGCTGTAGAACCGTCGCAGCAGACGGGTAGGAAGCGGCAATCGTTAGCCCTCGCTAACGAAGGGAGCTTCTAACGAGCCTGAAGCCTAACGAGGGGAGACCGGCTCATGCTGCTGAAACACCCTCCATTATTTTTAATGCCTAATGCACTCACAAGGGGGCTGGTGTAATCGCATAGAGACCACTCCGAATTGTGTGTGCGAACAAGCCAGTGGCTCAAACCCACTCTTAAACTAGCGATATCCAGGCTGGGGAATTGGGGGAATTAGCACTTCTCTCTTCCCTGGTGCCTGTAAGCATGGCATTTATTCCCAAACCGGTGTGAGTTGTGTGTAAATGTAAGGCAACAAAACACTTCCCGTAGATAAATGGAAAACATCGCAGAGGAGTGGTCTTTTAGCAACACACACAGACACACACAGATAAAGAAGTCATTTAAGTTTAATCAGGTTCTTTGATGAGAAACCAGAGGTTATTAGTGAAACTGCTGATTATAAGTGTGTGTGCGCGTGCACGTGCCGGAGTCAGTGACAGAGAAATAGACAAAAGTATAGATGGTGAGGAATATGTATCTAGCTAAAATACTCTTTGATAATGCCAGCTGTCCACCAACACAGACAGCTGCATCCATCTCTGTGTTTACTTCCACCATTTTATGATGGGCCACTGTTTGCTGTTATTGTGCTGTGATGAAGGTCAGATAAAAAAGGATTGTATAAAGGCTTTGCACATCAACAGTGTTCTTAGTTGTCAGAATAGAACAATATGACCCACAGTAGAGACAGCCCTCCCCAAATAGGGCAGAATGTTGACAATATAATCACTTCAAGGCTTTTTAGGTAAAATCTAGCGTTTATGTTGTCTCAGGAAATCATAACGTTCAAATAACACTGGTTTCAACTGGTTTCAACACAAATCGAGGAGTGCAACTTTATTTTATTTTTGGTTTTAAATTATTTAAGATACTCTTATAGTTATGCATTAGGTTTAATCCTAAAATGACACCTGAAATAGATAGTCAGAGGCTTTGTCTGCAAGTGGATCACAACTGTCTGCATATTGTACAGGTGTGTGAGTTTGTGTATGCAAGAAGCCTGCCATCTGGAGTGTATTGCACATGGATGTGTTGTTGTTTTTGTTGTCAGCATACATTCTTTATGTATTGTCAGTCACTTGTTAGGCCTATTATTAGAGGTGTAAATATAAATGTCAAGATTTAGAACTGCAGATAAATGTGTGAAAGTGAACACAAACTCCCAGAAGCAAACTACATGACGCAAATATGTCTACAAGCCCAGGCCACATACACACACACACGTTTAAAATTGCTATGCTGGGTAATTAAAATATTACTCACCTTCTTTTTGAATGTGGAAGAATAGCTGTTGAAATTGTATTTATATTTTCCTCAGAAATAGTAAACACGCCTGTTCTATTCAGATATCCAGTAATGATCTAGTTGAAGCAACCTCTCTAATAAATGTTTTTCATAAATGTTTACATTGATTAATGGATAAATATGATAAATATGAGTAGCTACATTGTTTAGTGCTTTGCTGGACACAGCAAAAATAAGTATGTTTTATCTTAAAATAACAGCTTCAAAATCATGTTGATGCTATTCTTTGAATCTCCGTTATAGCTCTTCTATGCCCAAGAAGCCAGATACTGCACTATGTAACTTTGGTGTCCTGGCTGGTACACCTCTCGTGAGAACTGGGATACCCAATACGGGACAACCAACTATGAGTCTTCAGCCAGAAAGATTGTGATCACCGTTCTCCGTATATATTTCGATGGTATGATGTGTTGCGGGTAACAGTAGGAAAACAACGATGATCAGGCAGCATTGTACATCCGAAGATGGTTAGTCTGTTAGTTTGTTGGATGTGGTGTACTGCTGCAGTTCCAAGTGGATCTACCGTATTCACTCGTTACTGTACTTTATAGGCTATGATCTTACACGCAGCCAGTGCTGACGGGAAGCTAATTTCGCTTCCTAGAGTGATCCGTAGCGAGCATGTTGGTTCAGTCTGTCAATCTCATGCCAAACAAAAGCTAAAAGCCTAATAAGTTTGCAATGGTGTTGAACTTATCTCAGCCCGCTTGTAATACATTAGACTGTAGCCTCTGTATAGCCTATATAATGTATCCAAAATTGTATTCGCGTCCACACATAGAACTACACTACGTACTATATGTCACTGGATGCAAACAATATGGGCTGAAAATGCATAGTCTTTTTCAGCATAACTAATCAAGCTTTTTGTCATTACATTTTATGTTATTGTTCCTCTCCATTATGCCATGTTATAATTGTGTCAGATGTTTTATTACCTTCTGAGTCGACATACAGTATGAGTGTTCATCTGCTGTTGTATTTCAAATATCCATTTCATTTTCCCTGTCAAAAATATTCCCAGTTGCCTACTCAATCCATCTAGCCTACACTGTCAGAATAAGGGCAGCAAGATGATACTATAGTGTCCGATTCAAACGCTGTGATCACATTTTTAGACAAAACGGCACAACTCCTCAGAACACCAGTTCCATATCATTCGTTCCATATCAATGTACTGCTGCGCAATTTACGCTATGGATTTACGACAGCATGGCATAAAGTTAATTACATTTTTCAATTGTAGGGGGGGCTTATAGCAACAAAAAAAAAAACAACAATATCCTACTGTACTTTCTTTTGCTTTAAGGCAAATAATAGCATTCATTAATGAAAAACCTCCCATGTAAAGCAAAAAAAAAATAAAGGGTTGTAATGCTTTTTAAAATGAGACTTGCAAACAAAATGATAAGTCTTTCCATATCTTGAAAGTGGCATTTCCAATTTTAAGGCTATTACATTTTTCTTATTTTTTGGAAACTGTAGACAATATGAAAACATATTATAATATCCAGCATTTCTTAATATATACAAGTGAAAGTAGGCCAGATAAGGAGAGAAAATGAGAGTAATGCAGTCTTGTGGTAAAATAAATCATTTGTAGAGTTTCCCGCTAAAATGAGATATTGACCGTTTCAAAAAGAGGTAAAATCTCAATATATGCCAGCTAGCATTAAAGTCCAAGTCACAATGGTTTAATACTGTTAAGTTATTCAGCCATCTCATGATTTATGCAAACATATATTGAGGCTAGAACCAGAGAAGTTAAAAAGAGTGTGTTATAGACAGATGTGGTGTCATGTTTCTGGCAGGGTTTGTCCATATTTAGTCTATATAGGCATAATACCTGAGCAGAAATTGTGTTTTGTCTTCAGGATCCCAAATGGATGAATCACGTACACACACTGTCTGTAGAGAACCCATTCTTTTACATACGTAATACATTTTTCCAGACATATATTGAGAAAGAAAGATGTTGGACACAATTCATACCGTAGCCTCAGTCCCGTTTGAATGTCACTGACTGACCTCCAACCACCTAGTGTTTGAGGTCCGTAACTCAAAAGACAACCACAAATAAAGGACTAAACTTGTTTGTTTTGCAGATGTATGGACAATTTTATCAGCGTGGTTTAATTTATGTGCAAGAACGTGTCAGGCATGGTAAATCAATCATTTGATTCTTACTATCAGTTATGGTCAGAGGTGGAAACTATTGTACTTTGTTACATTTTAAATCACATCTATTACTAAGTAAAAAGAATCGCACCTCAGAAACCACTGCAGTGAATGATGGGCAGAAGTTGCCCTGTTCCAGACATTTCATTTATTCCTTTAGCATAACTACACTCACGCGCACATATAATAAAGGTCTGGAAGCTGAGTTGCAAACCTCTTTCTATGTTAGCTGTCTCATCATCGCTGCTAGCTAATGCCCGGTTCAGACTACACAAATTCAGCCCGGCATTGACTCGACATGCTCGTGGTCGCCAGCGCCGAGCCTGGACGTGGCCAGTCGGGAACAACAAATGGCAACTTTACTCCGTGTAGTGTGACATAATCAACGTATGGCATGCCTCATGTCACGTACCGACGAAAGAAATAGCATGTCAGAATTTATTTTGTATTTTCTCGCACGTTTGCCACAAGGTGTTCCGACAAAGTGCTCTCTGTTAAACACAGCCTATCGAATAGTGCTGAGCAGGCATTGACATTGTAAGGTTCCGTTGTGATGTAGAAGAGCGGCACTCTTTCGAAGATTAAGGTCTCACCACACTGGACTGGAACAGTGACAGTAGAGGTTTTATGTTCAACATGGAGACTAAACGAACATGGCCCAGATGACACAGGGCAGATGAAGAGCAGAAGAGACGGGAGGTACAGTGCTATTCAGGTGCTTTATCCTTCTTACATACAGTATATATGCCTTACATTAGATCAGAGACCGCTAGAGAGAGAGGAAACATAGATGTGTGATCTTAAGTGGTTTCCACTTGACTTCGTTCTTCTTTGTGACATCTCCCTCTCCTCTCCTCTCCTCGTTTGGACTATGTTAACAGTAGCAGAATATTATTAACAAAAGAAGGTATAGACGTCATTGGGAAAAGAAACTGCAGTAAGGGGTTTTCATGTATAAGCATGTTTTTTGGTGGATGTGGAATGTGTGTTTAAAATAGATGTCCTCCTTAGGAGATGTGTATAGAACATGGCGTATGTTGGTTGATAGCACATGCACGTATGCATACACACATGCGGTACGGTATCTGCCCCTTCATGTCGATGTGGTCGCCCGCACTGATTTATTGATTCACAGGGAATAGCATGGGTTTATGATGCGTGTGTGTTTGTGTATACGTATCAGTACAAATGTGCAGGGCTAAGGAAGTCATGGCATTCATTTGCATGTGCATGCATGCGTGTACGTGTGTGTGCACTATAATTGCTGTGAATGAACCCAGTGGCGGTTCTAGTATAAACGGAGCCTTTGACAAACTCCACTTGTACAATGTTTGTGTGTGCGTGTGTGTGAACTTTTCTTCAGGGCAGAATTCTGACAGTTCCAGTGCCCTAGCGGCAGGCTATGGGACAAGAAGATGCCACTGCATTCTTTAAATTTCCTTAATACTCTCTTTTATGCCTGCCAGCATCATTTGCTCTAATCCTCCTTTTCCCATCATCCTTTCCTTCCCCTCTCTCTTCTCCTCCTCTCCCCTCCCTTGCTTCTACTCTATCACTCGCCTGTCTCCATAGTATCTGTCACTATATCTGCCTCTATTTTTATATCTCAGTTCCCCTTCTACAAAACCTGTGAAAAACTGTTTTGGAAAAGTAGCTTTTGTTTATTTGTTTATTTGACCAACCGAGAAGAAACTGAAGCTGAAGAAGTGGCTTAGTAATTCATGAAAACACCAAGTTTAGTGGTGAAGAGTTATACTCGAAGTAGAAGCTATTATTATGGCATTATGGGTACTGGTAGTTCCATATGTAGTGTATACATGTGCAGTACTGTACCTACTCTATACATACAACATTGTATTTGCACTGTACGACCTGAGCCCCCGAGTGTGTCTCCAGTCACCATGAAATCCCTGGGTTGAGATTAAAGCCACTTCCAGCTACACACAGTGCCACACTGTATTTGAATGTGAATCTGAGAAACGTGATAGGACGACGCCCATTTCAGCACACATCTAAATGCACTCTAATGGACTCCTGGCCATAAAAAGAAGAAGTGTGGTCTGTTGAGGAGGAAAGGTGGCGGCAATAATGGAAAACCTGCTGTATCCCAGCCTCCCAGCCCAAAGGCAGAGGTAAATGGCCTCCCTGCTCTTTCCCCTCTTCCCTATTTCTTTTTAATGGCTGCACGGCCATATATACTATTGCAGTCGCACCCTGAATTATGTATTGAGGGGGGAGAGAGAGCACTCTATAAACAAACCTCCAGAACACGTCTCCCTACACCTCTCCTCTCCTTCCTTTACCCAGCCCCCTCTAGATATCCATCCCTTTATCTCCTCCCTGATCCCTCCTATCTCCTCCTTCCTCGGGACATGTCTGCCACCGTTCATTTCTCTCTACCCGAAGTCACCCCTCCTCTCTCCCTCCGGCCATCCCTCTGTTTCTGTGGAGCGCTGGAGGGGAACCAGCGGGAGGAGAGAGAGAGAGAGAGAGAGAGAGAGAGAGAGAGAGAGAGAGAGAGAGAGAGAGACACAAACAGACAGAGAGAGAGGGATGGAGGTTGGAGAAAGAGAGAGGGGTGGAGAGAGAGAAAGAGAGCATGAGAGAGCATGAGCATGAGATAGTCAGAGAGAGATAGAGATAATGAAAGTGAAAGTGAAGGGGACATAAATGGACAGAGAGAGAGAGCGAGAAAAATAGGAAGATGAGGAGAGGGGGAGAAGCCACCCCTCCCTCCTCCATCCTTTCTCTGGCCGGTGAGTGCGTCTCACTGTCTCCTAATGCTGAAGGGCTTGTTCTGTTGCTAATGAAGCCCGGAGACATCCAGGGGAACGTCTATCAGGGCCAAATAGCTTCCCCCGGCATCCACAGTGGAGGAACAGAGAGGCGCTAGGCTCCGCTGCCGACGCAATTAGCAGCCGCTGAACTGTCGTACAGCGGACTTAGTTTCACTGCGTTCTCATATGAAGTCATATTTCCTGGAGGCAGTCTGGTACTGTTAACAAGTAGCTTGATGAAGCCTGTCTTTGCAAAAGCTAATATTTTTGTTAGCTTAATTGCCATAATATTAGACAGATATTATTGCTTTTTAAAAATATAATAAAATATATTTGAGGAATTTATCCGTAGGTAATGTTAGTGAGTGTTTTGGTAGTTACCAAGTTAGAATATTACACTAAGTAATATTTATCTCAATTTAGCTCAGATATATTTTATCCAATTATTTCTCCATAGAATTATTATTGCCAGAATTGTCTTTTGATTCACATTTTTCTCTGACACAGAGGCGAGACTCACTGCAGGCTTTTCAAACAACCTGACATTGTTACCATGTCCCTCTAATGGCACATGGTCTGATGTTTTCTATAAACGTTGCTAGCAACAAGCTAAGAGAGATGCATAGCACAGACTGACTACCAACAGTAACATCTTTGTGTATCTTGTAACACGATCACAGAAATCAATGGACCAATACCATAAAAGAGACAAACTCATGACAAACTGCCCTCTGTTTTCAGACGGCAAAATTACAAAGCAGGAAAGGAAGGTTCCCAAGAGTTTTACTTAATTCTGAGTTGAACATTGGTTGCTGTATTCAGATAATGACGTGTAATTTGCCTTTTTCATTGTTTAGTCATCCATAGTAGACACAGGAAGAGATCAACGTGAGGAGCACATTAAAAGACTTCTGTCACATGATGGGGGCAACCTACAGGCCTTTGGTATTTCATTCTTGTTGATAATTCACTCAGAGCTGTGATAATTGGGACGACATTTACAGGGTCAGGCAAGGTCTGTTCTCCCCTGTTTTAAAGGCTTTTATCTAATGCAAAACACACCGTTGCAAATTCACAATATGTTTTCTGGACACACTGTTTAATGATCGTCCAATGAACCATATACTTGTTGCATTCGATGTGCAGTGTACATCGCTGACCTGTGTCCAGTGTTGAAGGAGACAGGCTGGCCAACCATTGTCATAGAAATGTAATTGATGTCAACTAAAAACTGAACATTTGTATGGTGCTATTCAGAATCTATTTAGAAAAGAGGAGAGAATGGTGTGAAAATGTTGTATAGTGCAGGTGAAGGAACAGTATAGAAATGTTTGGATGAGTGGTTGCTTTAATACTAAAGGGAGCTAATAAAACATTGTGGTCAATAAGAGGGAGTTGCTTACCCACTGGCCAAGTGCCAATTCAGGTAGAACTGTCCTTAACAGGACAGAGTGTGTGTAATTGTGTGTCATATGTAATTAACTCCAGTGCATAGCAGCACCTGAAGCTATTTAGCTGGCCTTCTCCAGTGGGCTAGGAATCATTGTGGGGTTAAATCTTGTTAGGCTATTTAAAACCCCTACGGACAACTACTGACTTTTCTGCAATGTAGCGGCACTGTTTGTTGAAACTACATCGATTGGATAGACATAAACTAAATTGTGGTTATAAAACAACTTTCATAGCAATTTTTGCTTAGCTGGTTGATGAAAATGAATTTCGGGTCTGTTTTTGTGCTTCAAGTCACCCAAATGCCTGTACTTGATTGTTTTCGGCAGCTCTCCAACACAGAGAAGCAAACGCTTACATGTGAAGTTTGCAAGACTCAATCTAGTGATTCAATTTAAATACAAAATACTTCACTGTGTGTCATAGCTGTACAACCATAGCTTAGTTCATCATTATTAAACACAGTCTATGGTGATTCATGTGCTCGCGTGTTTTTGTGACATTTCTTTTCTCAAAACATTGTAGAGTACAGTATTCACAGTATTGACAAAATACAAAGAGTGCCTGGGGGGGGGGGGGGGGGGGGGGGGGGGGGGGCCCGCGCGGGCGCCCCGCGCGGCGGGGGGGGGGGGGGGGGGGGCGGGGCGGGCGGCGGGGGCGGGGGGGCGGGGGGGGGGGGGGG
>JAODUE010058893.1:0-16924 GCA_027564755.1 Amblyopsis hoosieri | reverse complement strand
TCTCTCTCTCTCTCTCTCTCTCTCTCTCTCTCTCTCTCTCTCTCTCTCTCTCTCTCTCTCTCTCTCTCTCTGACAGCTTACTGATGTATCTTTTGTGTTTAGTGAATCGCCTGGGCGACATCCGCAACGACAACGACCCCAACTGCACGTACGAGGGGGACAACAATGTGCTGCTGCAGCAGACCAGCAGCTACCTGCTCGGCTGTCTTCACGCCAAGCACTGTGGTGCGTGTCCGCGACCTCTGGCCACACACAGGCGCTCCTTTTACGGCCCTCTGGGTCCCAGATGACCAACGCCTCTAACGCTCTCTCTTTACGTTTGTGACTGATGTGTCGCTGGTCTGAACGGTGACCGCAGACGGCACGCACATCGAGTCGCCCCTGGAGTCTGTGAACTTCCTGGAAGGTTTCGGCCGGATACTTGGTGGCAGGTTCACTGCAGGAACCGTGGAGGAGTGTATGGATTCTGAAGGTAGGGTGCACGCACGCACGCACGCATGCACGCACACCCGAACAAACAAACAAACAAACAGTACATTCACACAATACATACACGCACGCACGCAAACATAAAGTACATACATACACATACACACAAACACAAACATACATGCACACAAGCAATGGATTTGTCCAGAAAGGTACAAGCGGAAGGTAACCAGTATTCTATTGACAAAAATGAAAATAATGTATTTGGCTAATAAAGAAAATGACCTTTTTACCTGGTAAAATATCCCATAATACATTGCAATAGAAAATGTAGTACGCCACATAACACACAAAACAAGTGTTGAACATTAGTCGACATGGGTCCAAGCAATTTGCCTGTGAACTAACGTTTACGTTACGTTTAACGTAACAATATCTGCAGCTTTGCTCTTTATTTGCTCTGTTGATTTACATCTGTGACACACACACACACAAACACACACCGCTTGGCAGTGCTGTTCAGTGCTAGCTTTTCCTTTACGGACGGATTAAAGCCGACGTGTTGACAAGCGCTCAGTCATGCCATTCGGTCTCACACCTGGTCCAGGGTCCCGCAAACCACCTCAAAGGACCCCGCAGGACAGTACGGCATGCTCTGGAAGTGCCCGAACGTGTTGGCCCACCACTCTCTTCAGGGAAACCACACAAACAAACTAAACGTCCTGCTGTAGCTCACTGGGTGTTTCTGAGGGATTAAGTTATGTGTGTGTGTGTGTGTGTGTGTGTTGATTTATTTCTGCTTTCCATCTCCATATCCTAACGCTCATTTTGACTCTCACCTCCGTATTTCATTCCTCATCTTTCATACATCTGTTGTTTTCTGTCCATACCCCTCTCTCTCTCTCTCTCTCTCTCTCTCTCTCTCTCTCTCTCTCTCTCTCTCTCCTGGCGAACGTCCTATAAAGTCATGTTGTATGCTGTCCTCCACAAAGTATTCCCTGCTAGGTCTAACGCCCTTCCATGGAAATGGCCAGAAGGCCTAAAGCATGTGCACACACACACACACAGCTACGTACTCATGCACGCATGCACGCACATTGTGCACACACACATTTTCCACTGACTTGAACTGCAGCCAGTGTGTCAGAGAGACAGTTAGAGAAGCAGCCCATATACAGTTGACCTTTTAGACCCCAAGGTCATTTGTTTTATAGTCTGACCATACTTTAGTTAGTCCAGCAAGTAGAGGGCACTCGCACGTGCACATGCATGCACGCACACACACACACACACTGCAGCTAGCCCTTGGTATATCACAGGCTTTTTTTAAATGTACACCTTTTGGGGAGGGGAGGTTGTGATTGGGTTCAGCTGTAATTTAATGTCTTCATTGTGTTTTAAGATCATATTCAGCTGGCTTGGAAATAAACATTGTAAAATAAAACAGTATCGCTCTAGAGGGGATTAAAGAGACGCAAGATTTGCCAGTGTACAAGTACATTATAAAAACCAAAAAATACTTTTTATTGTTCCCGGGAGCCCCTATTAACATTCTAACCTGTTGAAATACGTTTTTAACTGCTGACTGAAAGCTCGGATGAAGTCCATTCCCTAACTGGGCCATTATTTACTGCCCCTATCGCTAGTGCCATTGGCGGCATACAAGTGGCTGGTGTGTTTTCTGCTGAATGAGAGCCAAAGGAGACTGGCCCAGGAGAAGGCAGCTGGCAAGGCCGACTTCGAAGCCCGCAATAACAGCCAGGTAACAACACCCAGTGACCAGACTAGCACATTCATATGCGTGTGTGATTATTTCTGTGACTTCTGAAAACAGATATATTTTACTATTGCTTTACATATTAGTAATTAGCACGTATTTGCTAACTCTAGTAATCAATACTTATGAATAACACCAGCGTGTGTTATTCTTAAGATGGAGGTGTGGCCCCTGTTTTCATAGGATCTGACATCGGAGCGCTTTGCCTGGCTGTATTTGTACAGTCTTAGCATAGCTTAGCTGCAGTAGCCATCTGGTTTGAGTTATTACATCACTGGCACAGCCCTTCAGACTCTCGGAGCTAGTCACGTGTTGGGCTGTTTGGTTTGTGTGTAGTCTTACCGGCAGACCACAGTACAAAAAGTCATTTATATTGGTCACATTGTCTTATGAGAGACTGGGAAATGCCATTAGTGGGGGAAAATATAATTAATGAAAGAAGAATATGTCTCTGTTACCCGTGTGACAATATAAAAACATCTTACACTAATATGTGTTATAACTGCTATCAGGATTCATCCATGTTTTAGTTCTTGAGTGTTTAATTCATGTCTATGCTGCTATGTTTATTTTGTCTCGTGCATGCATAGACAGACAATTAAACACACATGATTTAATCTATTGTCTTATTGTTTGTTTGGTTTGTCTTGTAGGGTTCAATTACTGCCTGTGTGTTTTGTTCACGGTCAGTTATTGTGTCATGTTAAAAGCAGCATGCCAGCATGAAAGCTGTATTTAGGTAGTTACATGTGTCTGTTTACAGTGTGTTTATATGTGCCTGTCTGCATGTGCATACATGCAGACAGACTTTTGAGATTCACTAAATTCAACACAAGGATTACATCTCTGAATTGGCTCCAATATTTATCTAAATTCAGCGGCCTCCTCACTCTGTGTTATGACAGGTTATTTTAAACACCCTTAACGTTTTCTCTGCTGCACAACAAATGGTTGTACTTTCCCATTTCTAAAGCTGTTGTTTGTAATGGCTGCTACTACGAGAATAGCAGTTACTGTGTCATGTGCAACATAGTGGTTTTGACTATTTTCCATGTTAACTATGTTTTATAATGACAAAATATTATCAAAACTAACCATACCATTATTATTTAATTAGTTGTTTGACAGATTTATTTACAATTCCCTCCAAATAATTATGTGTTGTTAAAGAGCCAACAGGATAAACAGCGGTCTGTCATGTAAACCTGGTTGCATCTTTAACCTCATAACATTTCTTGCTACTACTTATTTTTTGCATCTCTAGCAATATAGATGCACCACTTTATCCTTTAGCTCTTTTATTGAAAAAGCTTTTGGGAGTACACAAAATAGTGTGTGAGAAAAATGCCCTATAGGTCACACAAAGTTAAACTGTCTAGAACCATCTTGGGAACTTGAAATGAGTATGGTTATCCCTTCTTATCTTTAACCCCAGGTTATACATTATGTTCATTGGATTGGATGCCATTTCATTTATGTTTAAAGTGTGTGTGTTATTGTAAATGGATGGTAAATGGACTGCATTTATACAATATTTCCTCACATTCACCAATTCACACACACATTCATACACCGATGGCGATGTCAGCCATGCAAGGAGACAACCGGAAGCAGTTAGGGTTAGGTGTTTTGCCCAAGGACATTTGGTGAGGAGTTAGCGGGGTTCGAACCAGCGAGTTCTTGATCACCTATCGCCGTTCTACCACTGCGCCACTTGCCGCATTGTGCAGTTTTCTGTTCATTACCTCAGCCTTGAGTTCAGTAGTTCCGACAAGAAAATAGCATGGCCCGTCACTTTGAATATTTAACCGGACAAAAGATATTGACCTCGTGTGTGTGTGTGTGTGTGTGTGCGTGTGTGTGTGCGCGCCACTCACTACGCGCATGCATGTGCATTTGGGGTGGGGTGTGTGAGAGTTTGAGTGTTAGCCAACATGTTATGGAACAGGAAGGAGCCAGCCTCGTATGCAGACACACACACACACACACACACACACGTACAGAGACAGACGGAATATAAAAACATGTTGTGGAAATGTACTGTAGGTTGTAGTCTCTCAGTAAACATTACCTTTATTTTCATTATCTATTTTCGGCTGTATTTTAGTGTGTGTCTGTCTGTTGGTAATATCCACCTAATTATTTTAGACCGTTCTTTTTGTTGGGCAGCACTATGCTGCAACTCCTACTAAAAAGAACCCTAACCCCGCCTTAACTGACATAATAGCAGCCAGGGAAATGTCAATCAAGCAGGGGTCTGTACACCCCCACACAGTCCTGAGAAAGTCCAAACAAACTGTTAACGATAAACGCGTGTGTGTGTGTGGCAGGTGTACTACTGCCGTTCCCTGGCCATCGTCTACATCGAGCACACAGTCCTCCAGAGGTTCCAAGACCTAACCCGTGACCAGGCCACGCCCCCCGGTCTGAGGCCGGTCCTGAAACAGCTGTGTGCTCTCTACGGCCTCTGGTCGCTAAGCAACCACATGGCCACACTCTACCAAGGTGGGTTGTTCCCAGTGGAATGTTGCACTGCAATTTATCAGATTAGGTTTGTAATTTAACGCGTAATATCACTTCCTTCCAGGAAGTTACTTTTCTGGTAGAGAACCAGCTGAGTTGGTCCAGAGAGCCGTTCTTAAGCTCTGCTACCAGGTACAGGATCAAACCCTCCACCGCTGTCTGTCTGTTACCAGGTGCTAGGGATGGCACGATCCAGTTTTTTCAGTCCCGATACCGATACAGATACTGGCACTTTGGGTATCGGCTGATACCGAGTACCGATCCGATTCCAGTGTTAAATTAAATGTTAAGTTGCAAAGTGACAGCCAATCTCTATTTTAGTACCTAGATGCATTTTAGAGACCTGCTGCTGATAGTGTGGCCTGGGTAGGTTAGACATGGCTGATGCTTCACAGTAGACCTACACCTGTAAATTAATTTAATTGGATTAGCCCCATGGATCAGTTACAACTGTCCAATTGTCACAGATACCGATCCAGCTATTTAAGTCGGTATCGGACCCATTTCAAATCTCAGTATCGTATCGGTGCCATCCCTAGGCAGGTACAGGATCAAATTGTCTGTCTGTCTGTCTGCCTGTCTGTCTGTCTGTCAGTCACCAGGTACAGGATCAAACCCTCTACTTCTGTCTGTCTGCACATTTAGATGTTTGTTTTTCTAAGTTAGCATCTTGTGCTAGTTAGCACATGTCACTTTATTTCCAGCGCCAATAATATACAACAGAAGGTGTAAGAAGTTAAGTGTGTCTGTGTTGATGATTCATGTTTTATTTCCATTGTTTTCCATGGACCTCTTTTTATTTTCTCTTTCATAATAATCATTAATTCTCATGTAAAAATACATTTTAAGTTTGTTATAAACAAGATGTCTTTCAGAGTGGCACGTTTAATGTAGCTAGCATATGTCAAATGTAGTTTTTAAAGATATCTTTTAACCCCCCTTTCCCCCAGCTGAAAGACGATGCGGTGTCACTAGTTGACGCTATAGCCCCACCCGACTTCATCCTCAACTCTCCTATTGGCAAGGCCGATGGTGAGGTAAGGTCTCAGAGGTGACACGCGACAGTGGTCACACACGCACGCACACACATGCACGCACACATGCAGGCACATGCAGGCACACATGCACGCACACATGCAGGCACACATGCACACACACATGCACGCACACATGCACACACACATGCACGCACACATGCAGGCACATGCACACACATGCACGCACACATGCACACACACATGCACGCACACATGCACGCACATGCACACACATGCACGCACACATGCAGGCACACATGCACGCACACATGCACGCACACATGCAGGCACATGCATATGGGACGTCTCTTGCCTTGTCCCATCTCAGGTTGGATATGTTTACAGTTCTGTCACTTTAATGGAAGACGACTGCTGGGATTTGGCTGCTCGTTCACTATGTTCCAGGAAAACAAAGCGTGCATGCATGCATGCACGCACGCGCGCACACACACGCACACAGAGCGGGATGCCAATTCCCATGTGAAAAGCCCTCTACCATGTCAGATTGTCCTACTACCATAGCAAAACAATATAGTTTTGGATGTATAATTAATATCACCGGATTACCTTAAAAATAATAATAAAAATAGCCCAATGAGAGAAAAAAAATGTAACCCCGAGTATAGGCCGCACCCGAGTATTAGCCGCGTTTAATAGCCGGGAAATTACAGTATTTTCCTGTTTTTTTTTCCCTGTGATTTTCTGGCACCCCTGCTGTCAGAACCTCTCTGTTTTTTTTTAAATGATATTTATTTTTTACAGTGAATGGCCACACATATCGGGAATGTTGTTGTTGTTGTGGTGGTTGTTCTTCAGGCTTGGCTGCTAGAACAAAGTGAAGTAATGGTCTTCAGTGGGAGTTCTGTATTGCTGCAGTCTGTTTTATAACATCTACCGGTAATTCCAACCTGTTCACTACATGTGTCTTCTAGATAATATATCTTGCCTGGCAGGATAATCTCCCAAGTATGAGATTGTGTTTTATGATTAACTGCCACAGCCAGGGATATCTTAGTCAAGAATAACTTTTAATGACTCATCATGCCATAATATTTATTTTAAATTATAGAGGGTGTTTACCTAGACACTCGATGAATGTTCTGGGTGATCTACAGTTTATGAGCTCTTTCTGTCTTTAAACAGTTATCATCATCTTTAGCTTAATTCCTGCAGACATGAATGTCTTTATTTGCATATAATCCATAACTATACAACATAAGTCTTTGATACTTTAATACATGCTTATATCACCAAGGGTGTCACTACATCTTTTTAATTTGTAACATTGCTAGACTGCGTAGAAGCAGATCATCTAGATTCTTCTCTCTCAACCATCCACATATTGAATGGCAGCACCAGGCAACCATAAACAAAATGTAGTCTTTGTTATTGGATCAAGCGTGAACTCCAAATCACCATATCATATGAAATTCAGTAGACTTTGCACAGCTACTAGAAAAGGCAGTGTCAGCGATTTTATTTGAACTATGTGGTTATGGCAAGCCTGTCGCCATGGTACCTCCTTTCCCGCTGGGTCTAACCCATAGAACTATATCTAACCCCGACTTGACTGGAACCCCAGTGCAAAGTGACCAGGTTGCCTTGTGAATGAGTACAGTACTGACAAACCTCTTGATGGAAAAATCATTGTTTTCTATAACAAGGCTTCAAAGTGGATTTTGGAACGATGTTTCTTAAAAGGTTGTCATATTTACTGTAAACCCACCTGACATGTGTTGAGCGTTAACCCACACCCACACTCTTGGACTAATATTGCTTCTATTGCCATGGCTACAGAAACCCTTCCTTTTATGGTGGTTAATGGTCATGCCTGCATTAAGGAAAGACATAAGGAAAAGTTCAGTTATCAATCATTTTATTACCCTTTTACAACACTTGATAGATTATAAATTCAGTGTCTCTGAGAGAGTGATGTTTTTTAAGGACTGTCTGCAGTTAAGCATGCAGAAGATTTTGTTTGACCCTATCTCAAATAATCTATTGCTCATCCAGCCTTCCTGTAAACTCTAATCCTACGAAGCACAACTGTCAAATAAATGAAATACATAGTGCCTTTGGGAAGGTTTCTCATAAGTATGTCTACCCCGCAGTACCTTCATTAACCCTGATTAACTGGGTTGTAACCACATAAGCAAACATTCTGCAGTGTGTGCCAAAGTCACTGAGCTATAGCCTGTGGGCAGTTAGTCATTAAATCTGATGCTTGAAATATATGTGGGGTTTAAAAAGCCATTATGGTTATAATTTGGCTATAAGTTTGCTGCTGTGTTGGTGACAGCTAATGTCATAGTGCAATATTTCTCTATATGTAACAAAGATAGAATACATCAAAATGTAAATATGTGTTTATAAAATAAATGGTTTACAACCCAAACAATAAAAATAGCGATGTTACTGATGTAACAGATCCACAATTGAAGTTTGTGTGATGATTTGAAAATGGTGTGCCGTGCCCACACAAGCATGGTGAAAAAACCCACTAAACCCACGATTACACTCTCTCTCTCTCTCTCTCTCTCTCTCTCTCTCTCTCTCTTTTCATCTCCTTATCTCTTGTCCCATTGTAGCTGTATAAGAACCTGTGGTCCACGGTGATGCAGGGCAGTGGCGTGATGGAACGTCCGGCCTGGTGGAAGGATTTCTGCTCTAATAAGCCTGAAGTCGGATCCCTCCACGCCAAACTCTAGTCCCTGTGCTTCCACACTGATATAAACAACACCTTACTGCCTAAGCATATTCAATGACGTTTCTTCAGTATTTACCTCACTTTAAAGGGATTGTCTGTATTAATTTGACCAGTGGGGAAAAGTGGTGTTTCCAACAATGACATATAGTTGTACCAAGACATATATGTATAACCTGCTTGGTTATGTGACACACAACTATTTTAAAGCTTTGGGTAGACGACTAGGCTAATGAACATAATGACATGACAAATAATATAAATATAAATATTCTATTTTAGATAAAATATTGATATGTGATGCCTTATTCAAGATTAGTTTTGATTTGTATTGGACATGAAGGCTGCCACATAAAAACACATTCAATTAAAGTGCATAGCACAAACATTCAAGTGCATGTAACAGACTTTAGGATTATAGGAGATTCACTGATAGAGGGATGTAGAGTCTTTATACCTATTCAGTTGTGTCCCTGTAGTGTCACTCGAGAGCAGCTTGTGTTCTGAATACAGGACCTGGGGGGCATCAGCGATCACTTTCCTAGCCTGTCTAGTCTTCTTACAGCATGTAGAGGGAGGGATACAACATATATGAATTAAAACTAAAATTAATTATATTAATTTAAATGTTGTACTTGTAATGTATCTGCAATACAGTATATTCTTACAAACTTAACAATTATGTAACATTTTTATGAAATATTTAGTAAATTGATTAAATAATTTAACTAATACATTGACTTGTAAGTTAATTTATATTAGAAGTTATCACCCTGCAACTCAAGATTTTAACAAACTTGTCTGCTCTCTCTACATCATTCAGTTCAGTATCTAATATAATAACTAAAACTGATCAGATGAATTGGCACATTCAATAAGGCACATCTGAGACAGGTATCTAACTGTAAACATGATACATTGCATTTGTCTGGTTACTCTGGTCCTTCCTCATTTGCCAATATGGTTCCACGCATAAATCACCTACTTTTTATGTAGTCTATAAAGTGTTAGTTTTGTTTTATATAAACCATAGTAACTTTGCTTTCATTGTTCTTTCTGCTGCATGTAATGGGGGATGTTATTCTCCTTACTGTAGAGTGCATGAGGCCATGTTGAATGTTACTGTGACACTCTTGACTTTGTTGTGGCCATAAAACATTGTGACCACAAATACATTAAACACTCACTTCTTTACTGATGGGAAATGGGTTCTGGGCTTCAGCTGGCGAGAGTATACAGTCAGACTGACTCATGAGATTGAAAATTACATTAATTAATAATACAGCTTTTCCTGGCACCAAACTAATTTGTTTATTTGCATGGGTTAAAACCACATATGATTAATATACTATCATGCTTGGCCCTAGGCGGGGAGAGGTTTGGGTTTCCTCCAATCGTGTGAAGATGTGGAAACTTCCTTCATTTCCTGTCAAGCTGTCTTTTTTAAAATCAGTTTAGTACACACACACACACGACACCCTGATACATGCACACGCATGAAAAAGATCCTCATAATAACACCAGTGATAAGCGAACAGATAGGGGTTTGACATCTTGTTTAGGGGTTCTTATAGGGAGGTCTGCCTTGTGGGATAGAACCAGGGACTTTCCAGCTAGGAGCTGACCACCCTATAACCACTAGCCTATTTATATAAGATAGCATACAAGTTTTCTCCCTTGACCTTCATCTTGGCGAGAAGCAACCATCTCCTATCCTGGACAGTACACAGCCTTTAGCTGAAGTAGTATGCCTCATTTGTTAAGATAGTGAAACCTGAGATCCCAGACTGAACCATGGATACAGTAGCATTAATCTTCTGCTCCCCTGAACAGAAAGAGTGCATGTTGGCTTGAAGTTCACAAGTTGACAAGATTGTGCTAAGCCTGGCCTGCGATGGGGGAAAGGGTATTAAAAAGTTGGCCTACAACCTGTAAGTGTAGAGGTTTTGGTGTGAGAGGACAGCATTAGATGGGGGATCTTCCAAATAACACATTCCTCTTGACGTGTACTTGCTGAGTGCCATCCTATATAACCCATCCAAGCAGGTCTGGTTTTACCCCAAATCATTTTCTGAGCATATGCAGTATTTATGATATATTGTAGGCCAGGGGTGGGTAATTATTTTCACTGGGGGGCCACATTGAAAATGTCAGAGAACATCTCGGGCTAAATGTAATTTTTAACCAACATGCTAAATGTTTTAAATAAATGAACACAAAATAGCTAACGTTGTTAACTTCCACATTACATGTATGCATATTTCTACACCATTTTCATAATACAACGTACGTTCTCTTCTCTTGTTGTTTTAAGGCGCAGCAGTAAATAGAGTAGTTCTGCAGAGCTCATCAAATAATTGTATGTTAGATACTGTAGAAGGTTTCAAAGGGCCCCAGGTCTGACTTTACCCCGGCCTGCTGTAAACTGTAGTCTCTGTCCACAGTTCACCTGAGACCCAGATATGTGGTTCCAACCTTGTAAATATTTAGACAGATACAGTAAGTAAGTAAGTAACATTTATTTATATAGCACATTTCACAGATAAAAATCACAAAGTGCTTCACAATTGTAGGCGAATACACAGCCATAGGAAATACATGACAGCACATGACACAAATAAATAACCAAACAAAAGCACATAAACAAACAGAAATACATGTCAGACCGGCCTCACAGTAGGCCTATATAGTATTAAATATATTTCAGCCAATAGGCTTTTACGTTTCATGGAAGTGCTTTTATATGAGGATAAAAACCTGTCTATTGAAATTGACCTTCTAGACGTTCCAACATAAAATATGACACCAAGAGACAAAAAATGTTATGCTCTGTTGTGAAATATGCAGAACTTCAAGAGCCAAAACTAACAGTGGTGCTTGTGCCAGAGTTCGTCAACCATATTTAAAACTACAGCTTCTATTCATTAAGAGTCAGACACTCACACAAAATGAAACATTTTCAGCAAAAGTTGGTTTCTCTTATTCCTTTGTTATATTTTATTTGGCATGTTATGGTACAAGTAGGCTAACTTATGGTCCTACAGAATATGTATAGTATAATAGACTGATGCCAAATGATGTCATTAATAACTTGCATAAATGTTATTCCAGGTGGTTAAGGGAGCAATACATTAAGGCATGCCTGCGATTTGTGTTTCAATATTCATTTTTCTCCACTGGTTTATTTTTTCCTTCTTCCTATTGAAAAAAATCACATTTCAAATCTTATCTCAAATAGCAAAACTCCTTTTTTTCCCAGCTGCACTGTTGTACTCTTTGTTGAGTCTGTTGGGGATTATTTGCTTTAACATAAATATAAACTCTATTGTCTACACATGTGCCCTGCAAAGCCATATCATATTCTGCTGACACTGTGAGAACGTTGTAAGCACAGCACAGATAAATAAACTAGGGAGGTTAACAATACAGTACATTGAAGGCACTTTGTTTCAACGAACAGTGGAGCAGTGGAGAATCAGACATCCTGAGAACCTCGGCTGTTTTTGTAACTCATCCTATCTTCTGAGCAGTTAGTAATGTTCACAGATCTAAAATAAGTTAATTATCTATATATTATTCAACCATGGGTTTGATATAGAGGTAATATCAAATAACTTACTGATAAATAGTCAACAGTTTCGAAAGAAGATAACATGGTGACAGTTGTACAGTTAAAAAGTAGGCTGTATAGCTGCACCTACAATATTTTATAGGTGAAGTCACACAAATCTACCATGCAATGCATGTTGTTACTTGCCAGACTGACCCCAGTTTGTCCAATAAATCCAGCTAAAAGCAACAGAAAATCAAGAAAGTCTGTTATCGTCTCACAGTCTAACCTTCTCTTTCTTTCTCATCACAATTATAGGCAACCCACTTCCACATAATGTATAGTTTTACAATCTGCTGATCCAGCTCGGCACAACTGAACCTCAATATGAGAAGCACTTTGCATGTTGTGGTTCTCTCCTGATTGGCTCAAACTTGATTTTTGTTTTTTCACAAAACACAGTCTCTAATCTCAGGACACATCTGTGGTGTTGTCTCTTCTTGTGGAGACTGTGGTGGAGAAAAGCTCCAGGGCATTTTAGCTCCAGAATTCAAAGGCTAAGAGTCAACATTAAAAAGGACTCTTCTTTTCTACATTTTGGGAATTTGTAAAAGAGGTGTAATGGTGCAATGGAAGCAATGGTTGCTATGTGAAGAAACTGTGCAGATCATTTCTTAAATAATGAGCGTCAGAACAAAATGTAAAGTTCTGGACAAAAGATTTAGTAAGCATGCCTCGTGAATCACAAAGTTGAAATCCATATGCATTGACTTGGCAGTAAGGGTTTTAAAGTCTCTGGGAGGGGTTGTGTGTGGGGACAAACGGGACATTTGTCTGTTTCTGATGTGTTTCATACAGTGAAGTTGAGGGAATTATCCAAATGAAAATCATACGTAGAACATCATATTAAAATGGGGACAGATATGGGTTCTGGGCATTACCTGAGTTTATAATCTATCCACCAGATTCAGATGTGTTATGACGTGGATAACCGAAGACCTGAGTGGAGAAGGAATGAAAGAGAAAGGACAGAACGGAACACTACAGAATAAAGTGTATATTTTCTAAATCAAATGCTCCTCAATTGCCTTGTTGCCGTAACAACCCCAGATTTAAGCCCCAAGCATGCAGCTCATGGTTTATGTTAAAAACACTGCATGATGCATGGCTGCAGCTTAGCTACACCTGGTAACAACAAGCAGCTTTACTCTCTCTCTCTTGAGGCCCGTGCATTTTGCACATGGTTTGGTTCCTTGTACAAAAACATTGAGCCTTGGATATACAACGAGGAGTAGAGATGAGTGCGTGTCACAGAACGTGGGGAGGGGTACAGGTTCTCAACCTGGCTTGTTCTGCACAACCATATACTGTTTTGTCTGGTTTTATCACTCAGCCCCAAGAGAGGGCTAGTTGCATTCCTGGAAGGCAGTGTTGCTGTTATGGAATGTTTACAGCTGACTGCTGAAAAGAGCTCATTGTAGTTTCCACACAGTCAAGATATTGTGGTAATTATGAATGTAAAGCCCATAAAGACTTAAAGACACAAATGTTCCATGAATCATGGGTCATGGCCCTCTATTTTAAAACAAACAATGCTAGAAATGTAACAGAAATCCTAAACAACAAGTTAAAAAAAGAAAGGTTTAAAAACTTTATTTTGGAGAAACATCTGAAATTCTATCACATTATTTTATAAGACTCATATATATCTATAAGGATATTGCCATGATGACTCCTTACATGTAAACAAACATCTGATAATGATAAAGGTTAAATTCAACATATCAGATATGCAACTTTTAACATGAGTATCATAGAGCAGCAGTGAAGTTATAAATCCACCTGTCCAACATTGTTTTGAGTTAATGTGTCTGATTAGATCTGTTCTCAGGACTGACTGACACCTCCCTGGTCCTCTTGTAAAGGACTGACACCTCCCTGGTCCTCTTGTCAGGACTGACTGACACCTCCCTGATCCTCTTGTCAGGACTGACACCTCCCTGGACCTCTTGTCAAGACTGACTGACACCTCCCTGGTCCTCTTGTCAGATTGGTTGTGCCTGTTCGGCGGAGAAATTCACACCTGCTTTATCATTGGTTAATTTTGCATATATGAAGGGCTGACATAATGTTTGGTATGTTTGGTATAGATCCACCCCTACATCTCACCAGCCAGAAGAACTCAAAACATCCTTGTGTATAGAGAAGGGCTTTAAGTTAGAGAATGCTCTCAGCTTTATTCTAAATGAATACATAATTTCAACTAGCCAAATATACTTTCACATTTGGTTTAGTGGAAGGACAACGTCTTCCATAACATAACAATATGAAATGTAACACATGCTTAAGAACAGACTTCAATATATCAAACAACATTGCTACAAAATATTACTCGCTTTCAGTAGGAGCGAGTTAGTCTCAACAAAACCAAGATAATAAACTAAAACAGCACAAAAATGAAAACAACATACAGTATCAAGTGTCTCGTAATGTGGAACATCACATCCCAAACCACATCTACAGTGAAGTAAGCACCCAAGCAATAGTCTACATCATTCTTTATCCATCGAAGTTGAGTTGCGTTAACCCTCGAGTGAACAACGTCCTTCGGCTCACTCCGCAGACTAAATGGACTTGTCTCTCCTCCAGCCTCATCCCTTTGCGGTTGTTTACTACAAGATGGCCGCTTCTGTGTGGCTGATTCGCTACTGTTCCAGTGACAGTGAGCACAATGGTTCATTTCCCAGCGCGTCTCGCTATAGCGTGCGCCTACTGCATAATGACGTCGGGTTCGATGTTGAAGAGCAGGTCGTCGTTGCCCCTCCTGACCTCCAGAAGAAGAGCCGTCTCCTCCAACAGCGCCCCCTGGAGGTCGGCCGTGGTAAGTAGGGGGCGGCCGTTCAGCTTCACGATGATGTCGCCGCCTTTAATGCCGCCCCTGGCAACGAGAGAGGAGGACAGAGAAGATGGAAAGACAGTGAGAGACCGAGGACAGTAAATGTTTATCGTTAATGCATTAGCTGCATTAGCTGCATTAGCTACATTAGCCACTGTGTAGAGAAGAATGGCCATGTATTCTTTCCTTCAGCATGTATTAAGGTCAGTTTTCTAGAATAGTTTACCACACGGTAAACAGGACCTACTTCTGTGCAGGTGACTGAGGGACGACCTCATGGACGTAAATTCCACTGGCGACATCTGGAAAGTCTGGGTGCTGTACCTTCAGCTCCTCCACGAGCCTTCAAAAAGCACACACAGAAACACAGGAATGTACTAGGGCTGTCCCGAATCAAATTTGACAGGTTTCGAATACTTGATGGTTTTTCCGAAAGAGTATTCGAATACTCATTCTCAAAAGCACCATTTAAAACACTAAACTATAATAAATGTTTCATAACCATCATCAAACATCAAAGTGGGCGGGTTGGTGGGTTTTCAATAGCACATAACTGTACAACAGCAAGTACAATCAATATAATTAGCTTTAAGCTAAATCTGGCAACAAGCATCTTTTCTCTCTTTTGAGGTGAATGTGTTTTGTACATGCCCCTTTAACAAATAAATTAAATAAAAAATTATTTTTTTAAATAACTTTTTTTTTAATCGATAGTGTTTTGAAGATTCGATACAGTATCGCGCAAAGTCATATCACGATATTCGGGTGTATCGATATTTCCTTATTCCCAAAATACAGTACACATAGAGCAAAACATATGTACATTATATAGGTTACGGTACATTCACATACAGTGCACAGCCCGCTGAGCTGTACAATAGGGTAATTTAGCAGACGTTAATCTGTAGTAGGCTACTATCTGCAGTACTTACGTCGGTGTGATAGTCAGCATCCTTATTCCCATGAAGCGTTTCTTGACTGACCGTACATCTGTCAGAGAGACTTACATTAGATTGGAGGCAGATTTATAAAGACTCTGCATCTGTACAGCACTTAAAATAGTTGTCATTGTCATTTGTATGGACATAATGAAGCCCCTTTGGGATTATGTAGTTACTGCATAGAACCATTTATTGTTCTTAACTTGTATAATATATATACTATTGATTTTATAACTTGAATCAACCAGTAGCTAACGTGACACCACCTTTGCCATGCTTGTTGTCCACAGACTCCAGGAAGCGAGTGATCCTGTCGGAGGGGATGGCGAAGGAGATGCCAGCCGCCACCTTGAGAGTGTTTATGCCGATCACCTCTCCATCCTATAAACACACAAGAACAGAGATGATTTATTATTTATTCATGAATACTGAAGTACAGGTTTTAACCCCTAGAATGCCAGCAAAACTGACAAAGAAGTATGTAAGTAGTAGCAGAGCTACAGTATGTGTACCTTATTATCTTAATTTCACATTTGTATCACATAGATACAAATAATATGTACGATAATAAAGTAAATATAGCTTGGAGGAAAAACTGTATGTATGTACAGTATATAAGAGAAGAGCTAAATGGATACACATTCTAGTGATTGGTCGACATACCAAGTTGACAAGAGGTCCTCCTGAATTCCCATACTGTAAACAAACAAGAAGATGGTCTATTACATCACCTCACCTGTTTAAAACAATGCTTTGAAGTGAATTGGCAAACACATGTGAAACAACAGTGGTTGCATCTATGTCAGTGGTTCCCAACCTGGGATCTAAGGGGGCTAGATTTCACAGGGGGAGGCACTTGATCTCATTTTCTTTGAGGTCAAACATGCATTACAATGTTTGACTATAGTTTAATTGTAAAATGTATACATTTTAAAACGTTATTGGCCAAGGCCAATCTAACAACAATTTAGTCTATTAATGACAATAATGTAAGCAGTAGGCTAATTCTTCATCACATAAATGTGCACGTCATTGGCCCCCGATCTTTCTTTGTTTTTTACAAGCAG
>JAODUE010058882.1:0-15374 GCA_027564755.1 Amblyopsis hoosieri | reverse complement strand
AATTTCAACAATTACATAAAAAATATGTAATTTATTTCTCGACACTAGTTCGTCCTTATACTTAGCCCCCCCCCCCCCCCCCTCTCTCTCTCTCTCTCTCTCTCTCTCTCTCTCTCTCTCTCTCTCATGCTTTGCTTGCTGTAGTGTATTTTACAGGACATTTATATTTCATCCTCTTTGTTCAGTAGATGAATTGCTCTGTCAAGAGGCCCACTCGTGCACCCACACACACCCCATACCCCATCTCTGCAGTTATGAGTGTGTGCTACCATTTGTGCGAGACAGGTGCGTGCGCACGTGTGTTTGCGTGTGAGCGTGCGTGTGTGTTTGTGTGTGAGCGTGCGCGCGTGTGTGTGTGAGCGTGCGTGTGTGTTTGTGCGTGCGTGTGCTTGTGTGTATGTGCGCGTGCGTGCATGTGTGTGTGTGTGCGCGCGTGTGCTTGTGTGTATGTGCGCGTGCACAGTATGCAGTGTGTTCATGATATAACAAAGTGTGCTGTATGCATGCATGCACATGTATTACCCTGAGGGAAAATGTCTGACGCTGTGGCACAGATTGACTAAATGTGGTGCGGTAAACTAGCCTGGCTCCGCCCGACTAGTGCTCTCAGATCAATTTATTTAGCAGTCTGGAAACCCAGTTTACATCAGTGCTTGCACAGCCACCCTGCTGGCGGACCAATCAGTGGGTGGGTTAGTGAGATGACGTTGAAGTCGAGCCTGTTTCTAAATGGTGGTGGAGCTAGATGAGGCGATCAACAGTTGTAGCCGATTGGTTCAGCGCTGTCCAAAATTTTAAATAAACCAGAGGTCTACGCAAAATAAAAGACACGACGCGACTACAAACACTTCCCAATGGAGCGTGGCCAGAGACGTCTTAAACTGTTATGCATACACATATCTTCTAAAAGGTTTGTACTACAAATGTGCACCTGATAATTTCAAATACCTAAATGGAAATTAGGTGTACTTTTTTGTATGAGCCATCATCAAGCATTAATGAACTGATTATGTATTCTGCCCCATCTCTGTCCCTGGGAGCTGGATGTCCTTTGTGAGCTCCTAACTAGCCCCATAGCCCCCATATGCATCATCTTTCTACCCCTACTGCATGTATGTGTGTGTGTGTGTGTGTGTGTGTGTGTGTGTGTGTATGGACATTCTCATTCATCTAACTGCGTTTCCATATATAGATTAGATTAAATTAGAATTAATTTTATCAGACCCTCGGGGGTATTTAATCTGTGTGTGTGTGTGTGCGCGTGTGCGTGTGTGTGTGTGTGTGTGTGTGTGTACCATCCCTGCCTGCCAGAGCTAGCCATCCCAACTGGCTTCACTGACCTGTCCACATTGCTGAGTCAGCCAGGTTGGAGGCCTTATGCATAATTCAGCAGCACCTAGCTACAGTACAGTACGTCGCTAAGCAGCAGCGTCTAGCTACCTCGCTAAGCAGCAGCGCGTCAGAGAGATGAGCAAGGCATGCTAAGTGGACCTGCCCAAGGTGTGAAGAACGCAGAAGGAAGTAGCTAAGCATGCTTAACGAGGTTAGCATAAGAGAGAGTAACAATGCGGTTTTCATCAAACTATTAATTAGTATCAAAAAGATATTAAAAACATACTAATTAATAGCTGTCACTTTTTGTAGAGAGTTAGTTTGATGAAAACCGCATTGTTATTCTCTCTAGCATACCTTATGCTATGCGGCAATAGACAGGTCAGGCTGCCATACTGCTTAGCGTGTGTTGGATGTAGACCAGACCCAGCGCTGCGGAAGGTGACTGTACAAGTTCAGAGGCGAGTGCGCTAAGTGGGCTACAGCGTAGGCCTGAGGGGGAAAGCACTAGTATATTGTCTGAGTTTGGGAGGCCACACGAACACACGCATCATCGAGTAGATAATTAGCAGAATTGCTCCGCATAGTATGTGCTCTCGCGATCTATGGAGCGGGTCTCAGCTGGTTTGAGCGTGTAGAATGGATTTTGTTTTTATTTCACTGTTTTTACTACTTGAAATGCAGTGTTGCAATTTAGGTTTAATAGATGATGATCGGTCCAAATGTTACCTGTCATACATTTGTCTGGGTTTCGCATTTATCTGGACATCTTAGAACACGTTCCCTCCTCTGTGAAGTTTCCAGGCTATACTGTATATAGTTTGTGAACTGACTAGTGCAAAGGTGCTTTAAAAATGGCTTTGTTTTGTTTGGTTTTTGCTTTTGTTCATTTCTTTCTCAAGTTGTTAGTCCATCCTTTCTCCTTGCAGCCATTAGGCTAATCCCCCTGACCCCCCCCCCCCAAGGTCCCTTCTCGATTGAAAAGGTTCTGAGTCCAGGGAGGCACTCGTGGAAGCTGAGTGCCATTTGTCAAAGGTTTCAGAGGACCATTGAGACATGCTGGAGTAGAAAAAGCTAAAAGGCTCCGGTATCCAAGAAAATATGACAGCAGGATGAGTCACAGGCTTCCAATGACTGGCTTCTCTCTGCAGATAATGGCGACTGGCACAATAGAGTGCACATCAAGGAGAGGCATGCAAATGTAATTGTGCTCACATAAAGGAACATGCACGCTTTCTCTCACCAACACACAGACACAGGCTTGAGTCGAGACAGCGGGCATATTGGTCTAAGAACAGCACGTTCCAGTGAACATTCATTGTCAACTATTACTTAGCGATTATCATTGATCGCAGTATAGCCCGGTTGTAATGGCTCAATGTTGCTGATCATTTGTTTTATCAATTGCGACGAATGTCAGAAAAGGTGTAAAAGAGTGATGTAAAAGTCGCATCAATTACAATTTAATTATTCAGACAGAGAGACGGATGCATAAGACATGCATCTGATTTACAGTAGTAGCCTACCACGTAGCCAAAATAATAGTTGAAAGATCAGATGATGTCTGATGTTGTTATGAGAAAAATAAAGAAACTATCTAAGTCACATTACTTCTGAGGAAAAACAAATTCTGATTTGGGCCACTTTTGCCTGCAGTCTGTTAATAAGACTATTATTAGCTCACTGTTTTCGTGTCATAGACCATGATACATGGCATTCCAGCTTCTGAAGGAACACACACACACACACACACATGGGCGGGGCTTTGTAAAGGACTGTGAACATGAAACACAATGGGAACAGATACAGTGCGCACACACACTTACTGTATCTGTGCAATACATGTGTCTGAGCACACACACAGTGCCGGCCTAGGCACATTTGCACACACCACGTGTGCCCACGTTGTGGACAGAAGTGTGGGTGCAGGAGCACTTACACCCTGCAGTGTTTTTGGATTGTACTGGAATTGTCCCCAGGCAGGGGGTTACAGGGACGAGTGTCAGGTCAGGGAAACTATTGTTTAATGGTCCTACATGAGAGATGGTGTATTACTCTGTCTGTCTGTCTACTATATCTACTGTATCTATGTATGCATCTATGTATGTATGTATGTGTCTGTCTGTCTGTCTCTATCTATGTAGAGTAGCTGTCTGTCTGTCTGTCTATTTATCCGTGTGTGTGTGTTTTAACTGTAGCAAAAGACAAATATGTGAGCTCCCAAATGTGTTTATGGGGTTGTTTGTAATGCCTTTGAGCGTGTGAAGAAATCACTGCCATATTTCTTCCCGATGAAATGTCCAATGAGCTAATGTTGCCAAGCAACCGAGATGATGCTCGATAGTAGATATTAGCGTCCGCTAATGTTCCTCGGCCGCTGGGATTACCATGCAGATACTGTAAAACTACAAACTTTTAAGGCTGACACCTCTATCTTAGACATTTTAGGAAACTGGAACCTCTTAATTCACAGCCAACATTTCTTCTCATTGCACTTGATGACTGAATGTTCAATGGTTTTCATCAAATCAGTTATACAGCATAGCCACATATGAAGCACATCTAATTGATGGTCACATCTTCATGTGTTCGTGTTGCACTCCTAAGACATAGGTGTTCGTGCTGCTGCTATACGCATGTCCATGTGAGGGGGCATAATGTGTGTGTTCTATAGTTACACATAGAGGCGAGCTGTTGTGGATAATGCATACACAGGTGCTTAAGCATTAGCACTAGTCCAGTCGTTGCACTAGAAGCGCCTCTCTCTCTCTCTCCCCCTCCATCTCCCTCCCTCCCCCTCTCTCCCTCTCCATCCCCCTCTCTCTCCCTCCCTCCCTCCCTTCCCCTGGTCCCCTGGTGTCCCAGTTCCCTGCTGTCAGTGTGAGGTGTGATGAAAGCGTGCAGGACAACTGCATGAGAGACACAGTGACGTTTGATGTGCCTCTGGAGGCCCGTCATGAGCGTCAAATATAAACCGTTTATGACGGTAGGGCCTATCAGCTGTCCGTCAAAGCCTCACGCAGCACAGAGGGGTGGTGGGGGGGGGTGGCACGTCAGTGGTGGAAGAAGATGCTGCAGGATGAGGAGGGGGGAGGGAATGCGGGGGTGTGAGAGGCGATGCTGACCAAAGCTGACACCCCTGGGGTGTGTGTGTGCGTGCGCGTGCGCCTTTTTATAGCCTCCGTGCACGTGAGTGCGACCGCAAATGTTTAAAGCTGATTTGTCGCCGTGAGAGAGCCGAGCCCGCACATGGCTGTGTAATCACACACGCACACACACACACACACACACACACGCACGCAAACACAAACACAAACACAAAAACACACACACACACACACACACACACACACACAGCATACCTGTGGGTGATGTTACCCACGGCCTGCAGAGTTTACCGGCACATATGTGCATATGCATGAAGCACAGGCGCACGCACGCACACACACACACACACACACACACACACACACACACACACACACACGCGCAGTCCTTGAGTTTAAGAAACAGCCACAAGGAAAGTGATTTAGCAGTTTCCTTGTGGCTGCAGAGACCAGGGACAAATACAGCTTCACATCACAGCCAACACACACACATACACACACACATAAATGCACATAATTGTAGACAAATTCTCTCTCTCTCTCTCTCCCTCTCTCCCTCTCTCTCTCTCTCTCTCTCACACACACACACACACACACACACACAAGCATGCACATGATGATAGACAATTCACACATACATACAAACACACACACAGAGTGTAGAGCGCGTGCAGCAGAAGTGTCACTGCTAACGAAAGTGATTTACGCCGCATTAGCAATCGCACCCACACACACACACACACACACACACACACGAGTAAACAGCACAGCGGCCGCCGTGCGTGAGCATCACTATGAACACCTCTCAGCAGCATTCACAGCAGCACGGCCTCAACGCCCTGTCCTCCTGGTGCTGGTGTGGGAACAGGCTGCACACGCACACCTCCAAGTCATTTGTAGGCAAACGCCATCTGACCTTCGTCTTGTAATGAAGGGAGCTAGCACGGAAACGTCACCTTATTTACCACGGTGCTAACAACAGCCTCTCCCTGCTGGACACGGTGTAACTACCTTTATAGGACCGCAGTGTTCCAAAGAGAGTAGACACTCAACATGACTGTGAATTTTGCATGAATATTTATTCAGGAGCTGTTACACCATAGCCTCGCAAGATCAGGATGGTCTCGCGAGCTTCAGTTTATTTTCGCCTTGAGAGTCAGTTTGTAAAGCCTCGCAATCATTTTGAATGTGTCCGAGTAGCAACTGAACTTTCGAATCAGCGTCGTGTTTATAGATATACAGGCCTGGTTAAGGTGCGTCGACCATGGTGCTGACAGCGAAAACGACCAGATGGTTCATCCAATCAACGGTCAAGTACTTTTTTGAAAGTACAGCCATTCACAAACAGTTTCAATGTACGGCTCCCCCGATGGACTTGTGACAACAATTCCTCTGGCATGTCAGGTTAGTTACACCAACCAGGAACTATCAACATTAATAGAGGTAACGAAGTAATGAAGACCAGATCATTCAGTGAAATCTAATGCCGTGTACTGTTGTGTTTGCAGATACTGTAATGCAGAAATAACCGCTGATAATTGTAAATATAATTTTTCCTGCTGTGGCCCAACGTTGTGCGTTGCTGTGTCAGAGGGTTAATGAATCACTGTGACAGTGCTTTCATTAGCCCACCGGACAAATGTTTGCTGACTTCTAGTGTTTGGACAAACATATACAGAGGCTTACCTGACTTTCACAATGTCGTTTTTTTGTATAGCATATCTTAGCATTTGAGCAAAATCCAATCAGACGTACGCAGCAGCTTTCAGAAGCGCCGGTCAGCAAACGCTGTCTAATCTGTGTCTTCTTAGATTGCGTATGGGGCTAATGAGAAATACAATGTCTGGTTACGTACGCGTTGTGTTGGCGGTGTCTCTCTCAGGGAGTATACACCGCAAGCTGTCACTCAAAGGAGTACGAGGGCCAGATCAGCTTGCACACAGTCAATACAATGCAAGCCAAAAGGTGTTGCCATTAATTAATCAATAGACTTGTAGTAGCTGACAACATAGGATGCTCATCGTATGCATGACAACACTATAGTGACCTTCCCTCAATACGTCCATACGCTGACATTCAGTTTAGCCACTGTCATCTTATTTTGATAATTTAATTATAAGAAGCAGCCCAGTGGATGATGGGGAAAATGCTTTTGTTCCTACTAACCAATACAGTAACAAACATAATCTGCTCCTGAATGCCAGCATGTGATTTAATTGAATAAGCATTTATTCAAGAGTGACCTAACAAATTGTTTTTTGCTTTTTCCCCAAATCTCATAATTTAAATATAATAATTTCCGTGCAATACTAGATTTTTTAAATAATATGTAAATCTCCTGATGCACACTGGTTGCAGTGTTGCAAGGGTGTGATTGGCACATCGGGATCTGAAATAGATCTCAGAAGCAGGCGGAACATCACACCCCGGTTTGTCGAAGTGTGGCAGCGCCAAGATTAATTAGCGAGAATCAGCACCTACATTTAGATACGTGTGTGATACGCGCAAACGCACACAGGCGTGCACTTGCAATACGCAACAAAGAGGCTGAGCAATACACCTGTAGGACGGACACACACACGCACACACACACGCACCAATCGCTTTCATCCACTCTCTCAGAGCCATGCTGCAACACTGTCACGATTACTTAAGTGTCAGATGAGGAGATCAGGATCTAAATGCCAGTGTTAGACGTTGGCCGTGTGCGCGCGTGCGTCTAATTCAGCCTGCGTGACTCAGCCTGTGGGTGATATAATAAGTACTATTGACATCATCGCACGCTCTGAAAGTGAAGAACTTTAATTCCCAACTGTGTGTGTGTGTGCATGCGCGTTTATAGTCAACAGTTGGGGGACTGTTGTAAAACAGGATTTGTAGAAAGAGACTCGACAATGTTCTACACAGTATTGACATTCATCCTCCAAAGTTTCAAAGGCTCACAACATTTTTATGAGGAATATCTATCGCAAAAGATGCTGTGAATTCCCCGGAGGGATTGTAAAACACAAAGATAGTGTGAAGTTTGACAACGTAATAATAACATTTGGGATTGCACACAGGCACTTATACACACTAGAAAGGCTTTGGACTAGATGTTACGGATTAGATCTTGATCTTAAATCTCTCTCTCCGGGCTGCTCTCTTTAAGTATATCATCTTATCGTCTCCATCCATTTATCGCGGTGTCACTGACATTGCTCGCATGATTTATACTGTAGCAAGGTCAGAAGTGTAAGTAGGCCCCCCCTGGGGCTACTTCACCCTGAGGTTATTGGCATATTAATAACGCTGTGTAATTGTCTTCTCCTCCCTCTTAGCACTCCTTTTTTTCCAGTCACATACAGTCATGTCCTGTGTCATGTGCTGTGTGCAGAATGATTACATGTTTGGTCACGTCAAAACATCTTAAGCCAAATTCTAGGAATTTGTCGATTTTTACTTAAAACATACTGTATTTATCAATTGGTTTGGAGGGTTTGAAATGGTACGTTTTGACACAAGGCCTTGTTCATGTGTCCAAATGCACAGGTAGGCTAAGTTTGAATTATCTGGGTGCTGACCAGGTAGCTTGTTGACCCTGCAGCAGTTATTCAGACACACTCGGACAAATCATCAAAAAGCATAACCTAAAACATGTCATAATTATACGAGCCAAATGCATTAGAAACGGCAATGATGGTAAAAAGATTACACAAATACACACAGTACGTGCTCGTACAGCTCCAGATGTGTCACCAGCGCTGCAGAATGAAGCATCGCGGTCACACTGCTTTTCAACAGGATATGTAGCCGTCACACTGTGCGACTTGAGTCGCCTGTCCAGATGGGTGAGTCCTCACGATGGCTGCTCACACTCTGACGGTTCATCGCAGTGTCCACCCCTCACATATCTGCCACGAGTGACTGACGACGTCTTGTGTTCACATTGTTGACAGGAAAACAGAGTGCAGCAATTTGCACTGTTTGAAGACAGGAGAAGGAGAGAAGGAGAATAGTTAGAAAGAATGGGCAGTGTTGCTAGAGCTGGAGGTAACCTACCGTTCTTGTTGTTGTTGTTGTTGTTGTTGTTCTGTTCGGGCTTTTCCATTCTGCACTTGTCACCATCAACAACATGATCCAGACAGGATATCATTAAAATCATCTCACATCAGCGCTCACGGTAAAGGATGCACGGCTGGATTTTCTGACGTCAGAAATTCGCCGATGCCTCCGATATCTCACCGCACGTGTCTATAGGTTTATATCGGGATTTAACTGCTCAGTGTATAGCCAGCTTTAGAGTAACGCCATACAGTTCCTGGTAGTGAAAACAAGTGGGTAAAATTGTAGACATCTTACACAGCAGATGACAACACATCAGTTGATCACAGGAAGAATAACACTACACACACAGTGATGGAATGCAACAGAATATACCATGCAAGCATATGCCGAGGCAAATTATGAGATCTAAAGAATCGGGTACAAGGCACAAGTTTGTATGCACGCACGCACGCACACACACACACACACACACACACACACACACACACACACACAGTATGTAATGTTGCATGCTTGTTCACAAACAAGTGATCAGTCTCATACACATGAACGAGTACAATGCATTACAACTCTACCCAGAAACATACACACACACACACATAATGTGTGTCCTGTTACGTGCTCCCTAGTCTCGCAGTTAGCCAGCCCGCTGGCTAACTGCGTCAGTACCCGCCTACTTGACATGCAAGGTATTTTGATTGACATGCACGAAGACCAACTATGTAACTCAGTGACCAAGTCGGACGTTAAACTTGCAATGAGGAAAAATAAACAACAGGAGTCTGGCTGTTTTACAGGTATTGTAAATCTGGAAAACTAGTAGGCTACGGTTACTGATTAAAATAAATGGAACACTTTAAATTAGTAAATTAAGCACTGCGCTTTCGTTGCACCGGAAATTACAGAGGCATACTAGTGAGTGACAATGCTAACAGCCAATGGATGTCGACAGTATTTCTTCCCGAAAGTCAGAGAGTAAAGTGTGGAGCTTACGAGGGTATGCATCAGACGTTCAGCACAGAGTTGCCTATGTGACATAGTGCTAATGAACGGAAAAGGCTGAGACTAACTTCTCCCATGTGACCTTAGTGGCTAAAATGTCTTCACACAAAATCATTTTTACGACTGAGTAGGTCCAAGCAAGACAGGTGTCTGAGCAACAGAGTGTCAAATTGCATTGCAAACACACACACACATGAGCGCACACACACATACACATGCACACACATAAGCACTGTTGATTACTGAAGGCATGTGACCACTGAGTAGACAGACAAGCTGACACACAACATGGTGGTTGGTTTCAAAGAAATAAAGGTGTAGTTTGCTTGTCTTACCGCAACTTTTCAGCCGCCACGCCAGACAAGGGGTAGATCAGCTCGACACATGTTCAATAACAAAACAATAACAAAAATAGGATCCTCTATCCTTCTAACTTGAACTGAAAACTATTAGGGCTGGGCGATATGGACCAAAAATAATATCCTGATATATTTAGGTTGAATACCGATACACGATATATATCGGTATTTTCTATAAAGTAGGCTAAATCCTTCAGGCATAGAGAAAAAACAGGGAACCCTACGGAAATGTGAAATGTTTTATTTTTAGCGACATTAATTTACATATGTGAGCTTTCTCTGGTGGTCACTCTCTCCTGACTCCACTCCTCAGGCCAAGTGTAGGCATGGAGGGAGAGACAAACAAATCAAAAAAGTAATGAATAAATGCATAATATAACTATATCGATATAAACGATATTGTCTAATCTTATCTCTCTTTTGAAAAAATTCTGATAATATCGCCCAGCCCTGAAAAATATACTATCCTAGATAGTGAATAGATGTCAGATGTATGTCATCAGTGTAAATGTGGTAAACGAAAATACTATGAGTTACACTTATAATCAATGTAATCTATTATGTTCTACTGTGTTCTACTGTGTTCTATCGTGGTGGTCAAAAAACTGTTCCCTGCTAAAAAATCCAGCATTGCTGGTCACCAGCATTAGGTATGTTTTGCATGGAATGCTGGTTTGCTGGTACCCCGGCATCCCATGGTGTTTGCTGGTGTTCTGGTATACCAGCTAGACCAGCACTACCCCAAGCACGAACCAGTATGAACCAACCCTGCTAAAAAAATCCATCATAAACCAGCATGAATTCCGTGCTGGTTTATGCTGGAATTTTTTGCAGGGTTCCTTCTCCCCGCTGACTCACGTTTCTAATTTTCTAATTACAAATCACCTCCCCAGTCTCACTTCCTGTGGCTATATTGGTTTCCTGGAGGCGTCTACCGGCTTTCATTGGAAGGACCAGCAGGGGCAGATGACATTTAAATAACAAATAACTAAAGTATAAATTGGCTCCAACGGTAAGCTAATACACGTTTTGTCAAATTCAAAAAATATCTCCTCGCATTTCGCTAGCTTACTGTTCTCCGTGCGTGTCATACTTCTACACAGCCCTGGCTCCGTAAAAAATAACACAAACAATGTGTCGAAACACCGCTCACGACAACAAAGCCGTAGTAATACGCTTTGCTCAGTGCGTTTCAATGTGTTAGGTGGGGCAGCGGAGGGACATTGTTTTGATTTGAGCTCGACGTTAGCAAGCATTCTCAAGAATAACTGACCCTGCCTTTAAACATAAATGACAAAAACATATACAGTAGGCCTACATATAAACAACTAGAAACAAAACGACCAAAAAATATTTACAAAAAAGAAAAGAAAAAATAAGTGTATAAGACTCCGTGGGTGGAAGGGCATTGAAGGCCTGTGGATCAATCGATAGATGGACCAAGCAGATAAATAGGAGGAGGGGGGGAGATAGCGAGGGATAGAGGAGAGAGGAGAGTGAAGTGATGAGCTAGGAGGAAAAGGCCAAAGCTTAATCATCGTCTCCCAGGGGTGCAGTCACCTATCTCTTCATTATGCATGCCTCGCACACGCACGCACACACACACACACACACACACCTCAGCTCAAAATTCTGTGTTGTCAGCCCGCTGCAGCATGGCCTCGTGGCTTTGTGTGTGTGTGTGTGTGTGTGTGTGTGTGTGTGTGCGCGCTCACGCGTGTGTGTTCTTACATTTCTATCTTTGTGGAGACCATGACACGTGACACTCCACTGATGACGATATTAAAAGAATAGTCGGCTAATTGTAAGCTAACACACGTTTTGTATCATTCACCAAATATCTCCTCGCTAGCTTACCATTCTGTATGCGTGCTAATAATAAATAATCTGGTACTTCAACACGGCCCTGGCTCCATAAATACGAACATAAATAAAGTGGTGAACGTCGCTCACAACAACAATGCCGATTGGCTTCGCAATGCGTTTTAATAATGTGTGGGTGCTGCACAGCGGCTGCCCGCTGCTCCCTTGAGGGATGGCTTAAATGCAGAGAAAGAATTTGTATGTATGTGACAATAAAAGCACCTTCAACATGTGTCGCAGCTAAGCATACCATATGGTATCTTAGCATAAACACAATTTCTATTCCAAATCAATGTTGCTTTAAATAAATATTGCTGTTATTTCACAGCCTCCCCTAGTTCCTAACCAGGATATGCGTTCCACCACTCTAAACAATATTTAGTTTGCTTTATCGTGATTCCAATTTTAGAGACAAAGATAATAACTATTATTACAACACTAATAACCAAGAAAAGTAGTCATTGCTTTTCAAAGGGAACTCATTTTGAAATAAAACTATACTGAAACATGAATGGAATGTTGTGCCAAGGGTAATAAATCAAATGTGTGTGTGTGTGTGTGTGTGCGTGCGTGCGTGCGTGTGCGGGTGCACGTTGGCAGAGAAGTCTGTGCTATTCTCTTCCAACTTTCTGTCACTATGAAGACAGATTCACGCACACGAGCACATACACACACAGACAAGCTCTTTCCTGTTGTCAGGCTGTCTGAGGAAAGGAAAGCCTGGGAGAGCCACACGAGTGTCTGGAGTCCCTCTCTTTGCTATTTACGCATTTTTATTACTATTCCTTTTTTTATAACCTTTACGCTTGTGTGGGTGTGACCTGCCCTTTACCTATGGGTGCTGTTTGAATGTCTATCTGACCTTTGCGCATAAAAACAATTTGAAGTGCTCTCTCATCACACACATACACACACATACACACACACACACACACACACACACACACACACACGCACACACGCAAACGTGCACAAACGCACCCTAGAGCAATAACAGTTAGATATAATTAGGGAGACAAGGCATCCGCGCTCAGGCTGTGCTTGTCACTGGCGCTCGGCTAGATCAATTCCAACATTATCAATTAAAGGTATAGTCTGTGATTGTATGCTAATTGTAAGCTAACACACTTTTTTCAAATTTACCAAATATCGCCTCACATTCCGCTATCTTACCGTTATCTGAGCGTGCTGAATAAATAAACCGGTACGTCTACACAGCTCTAGCTCCGTAAATAGGAACACAAACAAAGTGGCGAACACCGCTCACAACAACATTGCCCTGAGTTTCAACGTGGATATAAATTAAATTCGGTCCTAAAGCTCTGTTGCTGTTTGGCAAGACGCTGCACAGTGGCTCCCCATCTGTGCACACTGACAGAGATGCACGACAACAAACACAGCCAAACATGAGCACAGAACAGTGCACGTGCTCACACAAGCGAGCACACATACTCAAATACACTTGGGCAGTTAAATAATCACGTTCACCAAGCGTGTACACAGAATAGACTCAGGTACTCAGACAAAGATGAAAGCTTAGTTTAACATTTAATTTGTCACTTCATATAATGAATGTTGTCTGGCTGTCTACCTATCCCACCATTTAATTTAATTGTTTCGTACTTTGCATCAGCTTAGTTTCCCCAAAGTGAAGGAAATAGAAATACTGATGAAATACTTACTTTCAGCCAGCATGCAAGAGTTGATTCTATTACAGTAAGAAAAGATACATCTAAAGCTGCTGTGATTACTTGATTGACATCCCTGACTGTCCTGTAGTGTCGTTGCACCTGTAAGGGTGGGATGACACTTTTGAAACCCGCTTTGTGATTGGTTCATTCTTGAGTAAGCAGAGAAGACTTCGTTTCATCTGAATGAAAAGGACTTGTGGAGTTGTGTAGGCTCTGTTTGATTAAAACATGGTGACTGTGTGTGTGTGCGTTTGTGTGCGTGTGCTTGTGTGTGTCACCTCACAACAGACCTGTACCGCAGAGACGAGAGGGTGGCGGTCACACAAACGGGCGGGGCAATCCATAGCCCGCGCTACCCCAACGCCTACCCCCGCAACCTGCTGTTGTCATGGAAACTGGTGTCGCCGCTGGGAACGCGCATTCACCTGGAGTTTGACGACGCACACTTTGGATTGGAGGATGCCGAGAATGGAGTCTGTAGGTAAGAGAAGAGGGGAGAGGTGAAGACAGACAGACAGACAGATAGACAGATAGATAGATAGATAGACAGACAGATAGACAGACAGACAGACAGACAGACAGTGTCATCATGAGTACATTTGTTTTGTGTTCTTCAAAGCCTAGATAGAGCAATACACCATCATACAAGGTATTAGATGATACTATAAAGACAAACAGAGTAAATCCAAAGCATCAATCAACAATCATTTTGTCCTGCCCTAACAACTAAACAATGATGCTGTTCCCAGGGGGGACAACAAGTACTAACCAGGCCCAACCCTGTCAAAGAGTTTTATACTAAGCTGTTGATACAGGCACATGCATACAGGCGTAGAAGGATGACAAGAATTATGACGTCATACGTTACTGAAGGAGTTATAAAGGACACAACTAAACACAGAAGAAGTCAGCTGATAGAAGGGAGGGAGTATGAGTCTATTAGGAGAGGAGGAGAAGATGGGAGGCTTCAGCATCCTATCGACAGGCACAACAGCTGGAGCTTAGCAAGGGGGTAGAGAGACGGCGTTTTTCTTAAGAGGAGGAGAGCGTGTGAAAAGATTGCGGCGGTTTGACGAGGTGTGCAGCGTTGGCACTAATGTATGCACTGACACTGGGAGATTGAACAAAAAGACAAGCGGTGCCAGAGAACCAGGTGCGGGAGAAATACAAGTGGAGCTATGTGGTGGGACGAGGGAGGGAGAGATGAAGTTTGCTTTCTTGGCAGGAACCACCAGGGGGGTTTGTCCTTGAGGAGGGAGAGCGGGGAGAATAGACTTTTTTTTAAATCCCCAATATGCAACTCTGCAGGCTTTGTAAGCACTTTACAACAAAAGCAGGCAGGTTTTGGGGAGTTACTGTACAAAATCACCTCTCTTTCTCCCAAACACACACACACACATTGTCTGTATTGTAATCAGTGTGTCCACTAGTATCCAATAACTGGACTTGCTAACAGAGCGTTGCGTAATCAAGCTAACTTGACCTTGCTTTGAGAAACTGCAACTGAAAACATACAAAAGCCACCATGTCCTGTAAAAGTTTAGTGTGACTGTCACTTTCTAGCCATGTCAGTTGAGTATAGTCTAGTCTCGCAGAGCTAGCCTTTACATATGTTATGTCTGGGACACAGCGCTGGCTATATGCGCAAGTACCGAGTCTCTTATGTGACGTAGTGCTGATGAAGAGGCTGAGACTAGAGACAGTATCTTACATGTTGTAGTGCTGATGAAGAGGCTGATACTAGAGACGGTCTCTTACATGTTGTAGTGCTGGTGTAGAGGCTGAGACTAGAGACAGTATCTTACATGTTGTAGTGCTGATGAAGAGGCTGAGACTAGAGACAGTATCTTACATGTTGTAGTGCTGATAAAGAGGCTGAGACTAGAGACGGTCTCCTATGTGACGTAGTGCTGATGAAGAGGCTGAGACTAGAGACGGCCTCTTATGTGACGTAGTGCTGATGAAGAGGCTGA
>JAODUE010058872.1:1430-16926 GCA_027564755.1 Amblyopsis hoosieri | reverse complement strand
CGTGGAATTGTATGACAATTAAAATGCTATTTGGGATTGCATTTTCATTTGAATTTAGTCCTCTATGGACTTCCATAGTTCCCAATCACCCCTACAGTCTCTCCATATGTGTGTGAGTGCATTGACTATGAAGCTGCATACAGCATCATGTCCTTGTACATTGATGTAAGTTCACATGCAATGTGTTGTGTAACTGACTGTGTGTGTGTGTGTAGCCTGTAACGTGTGGTACCTGGGCTCTGTGGAGCTGGAGTCCCTGACAGGACAACAGGCCGTTCAGAAGGCCACCAGTCAGACACTAGCCATGGACCCCCCTCCCACCTCCACCGTGGTGCACTTCAAAGTGTCCTCACAAGGCATCACGCTCACAGACAACCAGAGGAAGTGAGTCTCTCTCTCTCAAACACACATGCACACAGACCAGTATCTGAGTGGGCACCATGCGTTGATATACCCACAATGAATGTGTGTGATGTGTATCTCCAGGTTGTTCTTCAGGAGACACTACACGGTCAACACAGTAATATTCTGTTCCCTGGACCCCCAAGGTCGCAAGTAAGTACTGTTCATGTTGAGAGGGTAAGATGGAGGGGTGGAGCTCCGCCTCTCCAATTTGCTCCCCTTGCAAATTAGTCAGGGAACTCTCCACATGAAATCTATTACAGAAGTTATGACCAGTTGTTATTTCAGAGGGCGCTATTTTTGGAGGTAATTTTTCAAGGTCAAACACTTAATTTACTGCATTCTTTGGAATTTCTAGCCTATAGTCATAGTTCAAAGCGCTATTACAGTACATAGATTTAACATTAGGATTTTCTAAAACTATTTCCAAATATGTAGTTTACTTTTCACAAATGTAATACAGAAATTCATAACTTTACGTACCCCCTTAGACAATATCAGTGCGTTGCTATTTAACACACACACACACACACACACACTGGACTGAATACCGAGTTTGGCCTGTGCACCCCAGCAAACACACAACGTTGTCTGTAAAGTTTATCCTTAATTTGTTACTAAATGGCAATCTGCAAGTAGCCTATGACATAATTATCGATCAATCCACAGAGACAAACATTTATAAATGTAACATTTTGTAGAGCTCTGGTTTCAAACCGGCAATCTCTGTGTTATAAGTGCAATAGTCTAGCGATCATCATGATGAGCTAATGACCAGATGCAATGTCAATAACTGCAACAATCGTGTACATGAGGACACGCTGACTCGGATGAATCAAATGATTTGGATCTTTGGTTCTTTGCTCATGCGACACAAAGGCAACAAAGACTAATTGAAAGACTTGGTTTACACTGTCTGAACAAGTTTCAGAGATATGGAATAAGCAGAATGTCCAGACTTCCCACCACTAACCTATTTAACATCTCTGTGTGTATTTCATCATCCTACCTGCTGCTGAATCATAATTTGGGTCGGTCGGGTCCAACTGAAGAGATCCTCAATAACCCTTGGTTGTTGAAGTTTTTCTAAGTAAATAAAAAGAAGAATTTCTTGAGTGATCCATGACATCCTGAGTGGATTCAGTAATGGCGGGTGTGAGCAAGAACAGAGGTTGAAGGGGGTCCAGTCACATGTTCATGATTTGATGTGCACCTACAATGCATTGTGTGGTTGATGCTGTACTGTGATGTCTGCCTTTCATACAGGTGGATGAGAGGCAGCGGCTCCACTGCAAAGTGAGTTCCATTCACGTGTCTTGTCTCTTCACGTGTCCTGCTGTTTCTTGCTGCTATGCTGTCAATTTACATTTGGTGTACACACACACGCACACCCACACGCACGCACACGCACACACGCATGCACACTCGCACACACACGCACACAGGCACACACACACACAAAATATACTGTACATGATTTACCAAAGATGAGTTAGGGTTCATCAAAGAAAACTACTGTGATCACTACTGTAGATAGTGTATACTACTTCTTTAACCTGTGATGAGTTAGGGTTCATCAAAGAAAACTACTGTGATCGCTACTGTAGATAGTGTATACTGCTTCTTTAACCTGTGCGTTTCTTTCTGCTTTTCATTCAGGATGTTTGGCTTTGTAGCCAGAAAGTCTCAGAGTGGAACTGAAAATATTTGCCACCTCTTTGCAGAACATGACCCAGAGCAACCGGCCAGTGCAATTGTCAACTTTGTCTCTAAAGTCATGATTGGATCTCATAAGAAGTAGAAAGAAAAGACTACTCCTACTGTAGTGTCCTTGCTCTGACCTGGGCTAACACACTGCAGACGTTGGAGATTTAAGTGCATTATAAAATACTGCCACTAGGGGGAGATACAGGATATCTTATCTCGTTTACGTAGAGTTGTGTGAACGCAAGATTTCTACTACAGATACTGTATAAATGAACAGTTGACTCTTGCTTTTTATGTATTTAAAAGTTTGGATGTTTTTTAATGGGAGAATTGATGTGATCAGAGTGCTTCTCTTTCTCTGACCATTATTGTGTATATTTGTCTGTCAGTACATTTGCATTCTCCTAAATTGAAGATGAAATATGAAGATGAATAATTATTTCTATTAAATGTAGTAAACATGCTGGTATGTCATCATACACTTATTCATATCAAATGAATACACTTTGTTTGCTTAAAATATTAATTTGATAATAAAAATATGTGATATAGCTTATCAAACTAATCAGGATATGTACAGTATAAAGCCAATTAGTATTCACATAAATTGTATATATACATGTGAGTTTGGTGCCACTATACAGACACGAGCAAATTTGTTTATAGATTGCTTTATACTATGCAAGTTTTTATAATAATTGTCATATTTTTGTATATTAAACAATGCCATACTTTATACTAGATTTGAACTAAAACAAGACAGATATTGATGTTTAAATTTTTCACTCATTAATATTGTACAGTATTGTGTCACTGTGACACCTTATTAAAAAAGACTACCAATATCCTGTGTATATCACTGTCTGCTCTGCCACTAGAGCATGATAACCTTTCATCATGAGATACTTTTAGGATCTGTGTGTGTGGGGGGGTCTAAAATAATATAACTCTTATTTGTCAAATGACCCATGTCACAGATGTACAGATGGAAATAGCCGTGCTCTCCCTCTCTATCTCTATCTCTATCTATCTCCCTGGCATACTCATAACTGTTTTACATAAACACAGCTGCATTAGTTCCTACAGGTTGTCACCCTTTATAACAAGCCTACTAACCTGTGTGTCCATGCATGTGTAGGCGTGCATGTTCGCTGGTGCACTAACGGCAGACGGATGGTGTGACTTCCCATTTGTAGGTGGCTGTTTTATTCAGGCTCTTGGCGCATGGGACTGGGGTGCAAGCCAAGACCCCATCTACTTGCTGCCTTGTCTGGCTATAGGAACGGAGAGATGCAGGGATAGTCATGCAGTGTGTGTGCGTGGGGGGGGAAATGACCTCACCACCATGGGGAAACTTTCCCACAGCCTGCAGACAAAGACAGCTGTCACAAGGTAAAAGGATGAGAGAACAGACATTTGCCACAGTGTAAAGGATCAGCGGAGCCTGAAGTTGAGAGGTGGAGATACAAACTCAGTTATAGTAGAGATTGTAGTATGTGCTTGGCTGAAGCAGGAGAGAGAGGAGAGGCACTCACAAGGTCACAGCCCAGGTTCCTTGAGTCATGCATGCCGCCATTTTGTCTCCGGCCCGTTTTAGACCTCCTCTTGTGCATCCTGCTGCACTTTCTGCAAGCACCTGGTGGCCCGGCGGTTTCCATAGCTAACGGCGGATGACATTGTATTCTTGGCATTGCTATCTCCAAATGGGTGTTTGTAAATCCGAGGCTATGCTGCCTGCCACAGAGGGCCCTCAGTGTCTGATCTTGCTCTGCTTTATTTGAGTGGGCTATTTCAAGCCTTACTGACTGGACTGCTGCTCTGGATGCACAAACACACGGGAACCACACTGGCTCTCACGCTATCCCTCACTCTATTTATACTTGTGTGGTCTGGGGGAGAGTGCTTTTCCAACATTTGACTTGTGACCCCCATACATTAACTGCTGATTCTTTATAGCTTGCAAAGCGGGAGGGGTCACAACATATAAAAACTTTAAATGAACCAATTATTGTTTTAAACCATCTTGTCACCTGCTGCAAAGGCTCGCGTGAGTCGTATCCTACAGTGCATGCTTTCTTGTCATGGTGCCAAATTTGGCTAGCTTGATTCTGACCCCTTCTCCCCATTTAAACACACACACACACACACACACACACACAAGTGTAAAAACATTATTCCGGCTGCTTTCAGTTAGTCGTCCAGCTTTAGTTTCAACAGGAATAAAGATATGCACGCAATGTGTGAAGACAATGTGGCATGTAATCTGACATCCAATTTGACAGACTTATACAAACATACACACTTGTGTGCCTCTAACCCTTTGAGTGTACGTGCTCAGCAGCACATTCACAGAAAGCAATGGCTTTTGTGGCCCGCCTCTTCAATGCATTGTCTGCCTTATAACACACACACACACACACACACACACACACACACACACACACACACGTACACACACACAAAGGGCTGGCTGGTTAGGTATCAGCGTCAGTCTTAATGAACCTGTCTCTTGGGGGGCGGGGCTGGGTAATAGCTCACACAAAGAGCTCCCGCAGGGCCACCGAGCCAACCAGAGGCTAACAGATTAACTTTCATTACATCAGCATCCCCACAATAAGTTTAATGAGGGAGGGATTGTGTGTGTATGTGTGTGCGTGTGCGTGCGTGCGTGCATGTGTTGGCTCTCATGCCATTGCATCACTAATTAAACGGGGTAATTCAGTGTGTTCAGCTGTTCAGCTACACTCTCAGACAGACAGGTGCACACACACTTAGCCCTAATACAGTATGTGTTAGTGTGTTTGTCAGGGCCAATTCATAGTGTCTCCATCTATTAACCCTCCACCCCTGCACACACGCACGCACACACACACACACACACACACTGTCTCCATCTATTAACCCTCTACCCCTGCATACGCACGCGCACACATACACACACACATACACATTCATTCATTATATGTGACGCAGTCCTGGTTCATATTTCAATTCAATTTTCATCTTCAGTTTCAACTCATTCTCTCCATTCCTTCTTTTCTCACCAAGCATTTCTCATACATTGCGGTCTTTCTAGGAAAGAATGTAGTTTAGGTTTCAGGTGACATTTTAGGCTGGACCAAACATTGGATCTTACTGGATCCCCAATGCTGCCAAATTAGCCGAAACCATTTAAACCTTCTGTTTTGAGAGCTCTCAATGATTTATTGGCTAGGGCTGGGTATTGGCAAGGATCTCATGGTACATGGGTCAAGATGAGATTGTGTCACGGTATAGCGTGATACTACATATTCATTTCGTTTCGTTTCATGAATACTGTATACTGTAGATGATTGTTATATCTTTAATTTAGCATATCTTTACCATTGTAAATGCTGTGCTTAATTAAAAAATGTTTTTAACGTACAGTATCAATGCTAAAACTGATTGCGGTAACAACTTGTTTGCACAGCCCTATTATTGGTCCTTTGTCTCACTATTTAAAGAGTTTGCAGATATCATTGAGAGTTTAGTACATGTTCAGAAGAAACTAGAAAGAAGTTTAATGGAAAATAGGAAGGTGCCAGGAGTTTGAAGACCAGCATGGTTAAGATGGATATATCCTGTATGGTAGGCAAGATGTACGCCCCTTCCCCCCTTCCCATGCACACACACACCATTCCCATGCAATGATGTCATGTAGGGGTGTGTGGGGGGTGTTTATGGACATGTGTTGGGGGGCTGGAGGGGACAATAGTGATGGCTGATCCTTTGACCTGCTGTCACAGCCTCTTTGCGGCTGAGCGGGCCATCACCAAGTCCCCAGGGGCGGAGCCACACTGGCTCCCTGGTATGGTGGCCAATGCTGTGGGAACACTTTACATTGAAAGGAATGGCAGCCATCCACTTCTGTTAAGACATCCATAGGCAGCAGAGATCAGCCAGCCGGGGGCTGTGACCTTGAGGCAGGGAGATCAGGAGGTCAACCTGGCCTGGCTCACACTCAGAACAACACCTCCTGTGATTATATACATACAAATCCATCCCACAGATTTGTACATGGTGCATACTGTACGTGCACAAGCCCTTATGTATGGTGTCTTACATGCATTCACACAGGGATATTGACACTCTTACCAGTGCACATGCACACCACACACACATACACAGTGGACCAGTCACATCGCTACATGTTTGCCAAACCCCTCCAACATGAATGTGTATGGGCCACGGCGGTGTGCAGAGCCCAGGACACAGTTAGCAGACAGGCGTGGTCTTGTGTGTGTGTGTGTGTGGGGTAGACACATGGGTGACGGTTGGGTGATTATGGCACCTAGGAGCTCCCCCCCCCCCCACCCCCCCCACTTGCTGGGCTGGCTGTACAGGAACAGACCAGGCCTTGTGGAGCGCCCAACAATGTCAGCGACACTCTACACTGCCGCAGTGCTGCTAATTGTTAGCTTACAATGCTCTGTGCCATTGTGCAGCACAATGGCCACTCTGAATAGTCTAACCTACTTGTATTGTCGCTAATTGGTTTCTTGAGAGGAGGAGAAAGCAGGGAGAAAAAGGAGAGCGTAATGGACTGCGGTTTCAGTGGAGTCGGCAGTAAATAGAGTTCACACAGACCTTTGTGGGGTCGAGGGTCCCAGAGTCCCCGGGTCCCCGGGTCCCCGGGTCCCAGGTAAAATGGAAGAGGTGCACCTGCACTTTCCACAAGCTGACAATGAGCTTATTCAGCAACTCTGCACAGTAGCATAGAGTCATGGGCATGCACGCACGCACACGCACACACACGCACGCACACTCACATGCACACACACACACACACAGGCCTGTGTGTGTGCCACATCAGTTCTAATGATTTGAATTCATCGGCGTTTAACAAACAATGGGCTCACTTGGACAAATGTTTCAGTGTCTTTGGGAAGCGGATAATAAAACACAAAGAAAATGTCAGCACAGCATTCAGGAGGGAGGAGAGAGATGGTTTGTACTAGACAGAGACAGGCTGATGTTGAGATAGGGCACGGCCAAGAGGTGACCCACTTACACATGTGTGTGTGTGTGGGAATGTGAGAGAGATTGACAGTAAACCCAGCTAGTGCAGCTACTGTATGTGAATGTGCACCGACAAGTAGGTGTGTGCATGTGTGTCCATGCACTTGCATGAGTAGGGATTTAGATATAATATCTTTCATATGCTCGTGCAAGCCTGCTTTAATGCACAGGCTTACCTGGGCTGAAGCCCCAGGGCCTATGATGACAAGGGGCCTATCATGAGCCAATGGGAAAAACATTTTCTGTCCATCACTTGATATTCATGGTTTTGGTTGCTGATTGATCCAATTTACTAGTAACCCACGTGGGAAGCATGACACAACAGCCTCAGCCATCAGAATGTAAATCATTTTGTCACGTGATCTACTGTAGGTAGCCCATCCATATGTAGTCCATTCAGCTAATGACAGAAGGTAGTGGCTGGCTAAATAGAAGTAGATGCATTTACATGGACTCTACTATTCTGATTGGAATCAGGTTAATAGCCCAACATGATTGAAATTTAATTCGGAAGCAGAGGGGAAGCAGCCTATAAACCGTTCCATAACCCAATTGAAATAAGAATATCCCATAAACAGTTTTACTCGATTACTTCCTGGTTGCGTTCTTCACAGGATACTAGCTTTTGTTTTGTGAATGCCGAATTGATTAATGTGGAGACAAGAAAGTCAGTAGGATATTCTGCACAGCCACTGAAGTCTGGAGAAACATGCGTAAATAAGTGAATGGGAGCTATGGTGACTTAATATGGAGCTGTAATAAATCCCTCCACCAGTCACACAAATGGCCTCACTCACAGAGTGAGTTGGATTTTAGCGACAATCATGACTTTTTCTACAAAGACCAGATAGCACTTCTTAAAGGGTAAGACAATCTTCGATTAAGGACAGGCCTACGGTCAGATGCGAATGTAAAACTGGGCAGGCGATGCACGATTGCCTTGTGAAATTCATGTCTTGTGGCGCTGAATGACGGGCAGTGCAGGAGGTGACACACAGAACTCAGATGTCCAGTGTGTAGTCAGTATGAGGTTGTCGGTCACCGTCAGACATAACTTTAGCGCAGCCGTGCTGTTTTTCGTCGGAAAATGTGTAGGGGTTTGTAATTATTATTAGAAACTTAGTACAAAACCGTCTGGATAGACATTTCTATGGTTAGCACCACAATCCATCCTGCCTTGCTAAGAAAAATACAGCCAATTGCACACACACGTCCTTGCTGATGTTTGAGGCTGTGAATTCAGCAGTCAAAGTTCATCTTTGTTGAACTCTGGACGAAGTGAAGATGCGATTTTGCATCAGCATAGGATTGTATTCACCTCTTCGCTCCCATGTAATGGAAGTGATTGGGAGGTGAATACTGGCTGATGTATTTAGCATGTGTGATGGTAGAGCTACCCATTGCTTTCCAGTAACCTGTGCAGCTTTTGTTGTCATGCTTAAAAAACAATGTAAGAATAGCTGTCTTCTGAGAGAAGCACATAGCTTACTGTTGCACTGCATAGACAAGTGGTTATTATACATTCGTATAGTTTTTATTTTGACGAGGGGGGGCCTATATGAAACCTCTCAGTCCCAGGGCCTAATGGCAGGTTAATGCGGGCCTGGGTGTCATTGTCTGCAGGCATGCTTTACTATCTTTGACCGGGAAGTATTAATATGATGCTAAGAAGCAGTTTACGTCACCTTCAATATAATACCATAAACATTGTTAGTAACTCAAGCGTATGTCACTTGTAACACTGTAGGCAACATGTGTATTTGTATTAAGCTTTAAAGATTGTGCTGGTTCAAGATTGACCATATCCCTATGACTTGATTTAAGACATATGTTTCAGTGAATGCAATTGTTCTCACTGTTGTCAGTTACTTTTTATTTAAGGGTAAATATAGTATATTTGCAAATTTTTGGTATGGAGTTTTTGCAATGCTAAGCCTGCAAAAGACGTGATTGTTAATTCCTCAGAGATTATTGTGTATCTTTATTATTATAGAAACATTACCATTACTTTACTCAGAAAACAACATTAAATGGAAAAATGGTCAAAAATACCATACAAAGGTCAAAATGTCATTTTCTCTTTGTATGTAACCTATGGGTCAGTAATAATAACTTATAATGAATAAGTATACACAGCCAGTTAAGAATACAGCATAATAGGTAATTTAAAAGTTCTAAAGTTTGTACCAGGTATTTGACCTATAGTTTCCATGTCCTTAATGCCTTGCAAACATGTATCATGCCCACACACGCACACGCACACGCACACACACACACACACACACACACACACACACAAACATGAAGTCCAAAGGGCATGTTTTGTTTCCGTTATTTATGTAAGTGTGTAAATGCATGGCTGCTGACAGGGGATTCAAGCCACTGCAGAATGTCAAGCCTGCTGTATGCATAGTTCCAGTGCTCTGGGTTCAAGGTGCTACAGTATGTGTTACAGTGTATGTGTATGTGTCGGAGTCATTCTAAGTCAAAGCAGCATGTACACAGTATATATACTGTAACAAGCATACGATCGAATAGAATAATATAGAACTGAACCAAATTGTAACATTTATTTTCTGCTTTAACCCCTTCATTATGTACGTAATGAATCCATTTGAAACACAAACACACAAATACATTCCTACAGCAACAATGGCTATGTTTTCATACACACAATATTCCATGCCCTCAATGACCTTATTCTGAAAATGACAATATTCCTACTAAGTTGTTTACATGTATGCTTAAAATGTACTATTCAAATAACAGCCAAGTTATACATCCTAAGGATGTGCTCTTTAAATAACTTACAGAGGCATTTCCCTGCTTTTCAAACTGCATTACTGTAATGTTCTAATATATGGGAGCCGCTTGTGATATTTTGCGTATTTGCAACAAAATTTGATATTTTTCAAAGGGTTCTGCACATATATTACTGTACACAGATCCAATGCCATAAATTGCAGTAAAAACCCACTTGAGACTCATATACTGAATCTACTGTATACATGCTCCTAAAACCAGAATAATTTCAGCATATCCCAGGTGTTTTACAGTGATCAGATAAAGCTACATTTGAATAAAGGCCTAATTCAGAATATACAAACAAATAATAATATTGTCATACGGTAATCGGAAAAATAGTGGAATTCTAGTGTGCATGTAAACGTAGTTGTTGATACATCATACATCTATCTCAGTCCTCTTCATCCTCATGTTTCATGAAAGGGAGAGTGAAATACATTAGACTAAGAATGAGAGAGAGAGAGAGAGAGAGAGAGAGAGAGAGAGAGAGAGAGAGAGAGAGAATAAGCAATGAGGGTTGCAAGATACAAACCGAAGGACAAGGAGATATTGCAAAGTGGGGGATGGGCTCATTGGGAGCAGTATAAACAGTATGCGGCTGATTGTATATATACCTGTATATGTACCTGTGTGTGTGTGTGTGCGTGTGAGTGAGTGAGTGAGTGAGTGAGTGAGAGAGAGAGAGAGAGAGAGAAAAGTGAAGCAGAAAGTGGAGAGAGAGAGTTAGCTGGTGGTTTTTTAAATAACCTACGTGCAACACCCCTGGCAGCCCAGACCATCTGACTGACTGTGTTACTTGGGGGTGGGGTTAGGGCAGGAGAACTCTGCTCTGTCTAAACATGGAGCGTCAAGTAGCTGTGGACACGTCAAGATGCTACATTTATGTATGTGCTACACCATTCTATTTGACATGTCACTGGGTGAGAGAGGAAGGAGAGCTATTACCTTCTCTTTCTAGTCCAGCCAGTTCCTCTTTTCTCAGAATAATGTGCAGTTTACGAGCCAGGCAGCGAGCCATGCTTTATAAATGGCACGGCGTGCACGCGTGTGTGCAAGTGTGTTGTTGTGTATGTCTGCCTGCCTGTGTGTGTGTGCATGGGTGCATGTGTGTTTTTGTGTCACAGGTTTCCTGTCGTTCTACCCAGGAAACTGTACCACTGCCAACATGCACACAGAAATATGCGTGATCCTCTTCCTTTTCTAAACTATCCCAAGTCATAACTAAATACACAGGGGTTGCTAAGCTGTTCCAATAATACAGCACGGAACGTTTATAGAGGGCACATCTCAGTCTGACCTGATCCAAGGGATTCATGCACAGACTATTCATTTCCCATGTTAGTTTAGCTTACAACGTTGTTAGCTTACAACGGCAGTCATTACAGTACAGGTAAGTGTACTGTATGGCACAAGCCTTTTCAGATAATGCACTTGTGGGTCAATTCGGTGTAAAGTACTCTAAGTATGCAGTTTAAATTACAATGAACCTGCATGCGCACAAACTTTGTTCCACTGCCACTTGGTGTTTGGTGTCAGCTGACAGCTAACGGGCACTGCAGTTCTCTGCATCTGCTGGATCTGTCTGCCTTTCCTTTCCATTTCAGCGTTCCTTCCACCATCGTAGTCACATGGTGTGTTCCACACAAAAGAAAAGAAAAACACAGTGAAACAAAGATTACCATCACACATAAGGCCTGCGCATTGTTCTCAGCTCAAACAGACACACTTTGGTTTCTTGGTGCGTCCACCGTTCTCTCCTGGCCTGCTTATGAAGGAGACAGGTGATTATTATTATTCATACGTGTGTGTACGTGCTTCCCTGCGTGCGTGCATGTGTGTGTCTGTGTGTGTGAGAACAGTGGGCCAAAGTGTAATGCAGCTATGCAAAGCAGTAGTGTGTCAGGTTGATTTTCATGGCAGACATTTAACAGTGCCCATGAAGGTCACTTGTGAGATGTCACTCATCCTGACCCCTACCACTTCCCAGAGTATGCCAGATATTCCTGGGAAGAGAACGTAAATCTTTGTCTCATCTTACTGTGGGTTGCCCTCCTTTCGTTTGCCAGCCAGGATCCCGCTCCCCTTCTTAATCCCCTGTACTGTCAATTAATAACCAGTATTCCAACGATGAGTGACCATGTCCCAACTACTTATGTAAGTATGCACTACATACTTACATATGCATGGTATATCACACCTATGTATTAATAGTGTGTAGAATGCAGATGCCATGCGGGCCTTGACCAGCACAGTGACACACTCCGAGCAGAGGTATAGAAGCTTTCTTCTTGTCAAGACAACAACAAAAATAATAACTACATTTCTGAAGCAAAAAGATTGGCTGTGCTGTAATGCTTGTTTTTTGGGGAGGTCATGGGTAAATTAGTTCAGGAATGGTCTTGTCTGTGCATCTTCTGATCAGCACTCGGGGTGTCATGGCAACTGTCGCTACAGCAACCAAGTCAAAGCAGGGCTTGAACTTTCAACTGAGGTTGTATCTGCATAATGAATATGTTTTTATTTGAACTGGAGAACTAACAACAACAACTAAAATGATCTTATTTCCATTACCAACATGAAAGATACAGTATAGTACCAGATGCCTCTCTTACAGGTTCAACATTCCTCTTACAGTCACATATACAGTACTTACATACAGTACAAACATACATGCACACAGATATGCCGGCATGCAGCATATACGTGCATGCAATAAGTTACACATTATGCACACATACTCAAGTACGATGCGGGAAAACTGACTAGCTGGGCTGGTGGGAGCTACAGTGTGCTATCCTGTGGAGAGAGACCATAAAAAGCACTCCAATTGCATTCCATTGTGACATATTCCACTGCAACACTGTGCAGTGTTGTACAAACTGCCCACCTGGCTCCGCAAGACAGCCTATGCCAGGACGCATTGTTTTAATGTTGCCTCGTGTTTAACTGTTCACTTATTGTCCCACTTGCCACAGCATAGAATGAGAGGAAACACACACCTGCGTTTACTGAATGGAAAGGCAGTGGTGTTAGGATCTGTGCAACGATGCAGTGTTGGTACTGGCCAACCATGCACTTGCATGTTATACATTGTTGCATAAGGACTGGAGTTAACCATTTGCCGGCCACTGGCCAGAAACACACTAGGGTTGTTGTAAGAATGCTGGAGGATTGCATCATTATACAAGCCCCAAGAGCCATGGGCTGGCTGGCTGGCCCTTATAGGCTACTGGGATTACTGGAGCGTTAACCTACACTGAACATGGCGGTAAAACCTCTCCTCTGCCATTTTTATTCAAGATAGCTCAATCTCAGCTCTGGGACAGGATTGGCTGTGATGGCAGATTGCAGGGAAGATACATGATTGGCCAATAAAACCTCCTGATTCATCTCCACCAGTCGTTGCTCCTCAGGTGATGTTGGCCTGTCCAGAATGTAATGATGTAATCAATCTACCAAACACACACATTCTCTTGCGCTCGAACAATTTATTGCAGGTTTGTGTATATCATAAGCTGTTCTTTTTCTATTACCATTTGACCATCGGTTGACACGATGAATTCACGACGTTGTGACTCACAAGTAAACTCAGCTTCTTTCCTTTTTTAGCATTCGAGCGTTCAATTGTTTGCTCTTTACAATGGTTTGCTTCCTGATTTGTGGAGATGGTCTATTACACAGTATGCTCACAGAGTCAGGCATCACTGTAAAACAATCTTGATCAGCTAATTAGCATGATGTGTGTGGTGTAGCAAACTGTAGCAACAAGGATGCTCCTCTTGAAAACATTGTTGAGAAATATAAGCAGCCAAATGTTATTAATGTAAAAAACCCTAACCACTGGACAATAGAAATATAAGAGCAAAATAACTTTGCATATCATCTTTACATTTTCATCCAGCATCCTCAGGCACCAGACTCTTTATATACTGTAATGTAATGGTTGTGACTAAAGTATATACATGACATGCAGACAAATGACCACATGCATACCAACACACACACACAAACTGGCTGTGTGTGTGTGTGTTTGTGTATATATACAGTATATTTAGTGTGTGTGTGTGTGTGTGTGTGTGTGTGTGTGTGTGTGTGTGTGTGTGTGTGTGTGTGTGTGTGTACATATACAGTATATACTGTGTGTGTGTGTACATATACAGTATATATATACTGTGTGTGTGTGTGTGTGTGTGTGTAAATATACAGTATATATACTGTGTGTGTGTGTGTGTACCCTCCAGCAGCCTCCAGCAGGTGGCGCCTGGCCTCAGCCAGCTGAGTCAGGTTGGAGAGCAGAGGGCCCAGGTAGTGCAAGGCAGCCATCTTGTTGTGTCCCTCCTTGCAGAAGACCTCCACAAGCCGCTCCAGGCCCCCGGCTGCCTGCAGCGCCTAGCAACACACATGCGCGCCATGGTAATTCTGTCCGGCGGGGCTGTTGCCATGGCAGCGGGTGGGCGGGGCCAGCGTCATAGAACACTGTTTCCTACACTAGCTAGCAGCGCTGTAGGCTACAATACTGCTAGCTAGCTAGCTAGCCTACTTCTGTTACTACAGGTAGATAAAGTAGCGTACCGCTACTGACTAAACGCATGAGAGGTCCGGTAATGCGTTTACTAGGCGTTCACTAGGGGTTCACTAGGGGTTCACTAGAGGTTCACTAGGGGTTCACTAGGGGTTCACTAAGGGTTCACTAGGCATTTACTAGAGGTTCACTAGGGGTTCACTAAGGGTTCACTAACGGTTCACTAGGGGTTCACTAGGCATTTACTAGAGGTTCACTAAGGGTTCACTGGGGGTTCACTAGAGGTTCACTAGAGGTTCACTAGGGGTTCACTAGGGGTTCACCCAGCGCTCCAGGAAGCAGCTACTGCCGCACAGTTACAATGGAGGTCAATGGGAGTAACTCTTATCGCTGGGCGTGGCCGTTGACATGGTAGCGGGTAGGCGGGGCTACCTGGAAGACGAGCGGGCAGGTCCTGGGGTGTCTGCTGAGGTTGGCCAGCACCGTGCTCGTCTGGTCGGCCAGCATGAAGCCTGGCTCCACTAAGGTCCTCACCAGGCGGGGCAGCACGCCCACCTGTGTCACCAGCACCTGGGAGGGGGGGGGGGGTATTATACTGCTTGGTAGGTCCTATATACTAACTCCTAGATCCTAGCTGACATATGCAGTAGCTCCTCCCATCAGGACCATAGAATGCTGTTGTCCACGACTGACAAGTTAGAAGCAGGTCAGTCATCCTCGAGAACGCTTGCTAACTTCCAATCAAAACTCTCTCAGAAGCATATACAGTACTATACATAAAGTACTGCATGTAGCACAGTACTATACATAAAGTACTGCATGTACAGTACTATACATAAAGTACTGCATGTAGCACAGTACTATACATAAAGTACTGCATGTAGCACAGTACTATACATAAAGTACTGCATGTACAGTACTATACATAAAGTACTGCATGTAGCACAGTACTATACATAAAGTACTGCATGTAGCACAGTACTATACATAAAGTACTGCATGTACAGTACTATACATAAA
>JAODUE010058861.1:0-16929 GCA_027564755.1 Amblyopsis hoosieri | reverse complement strand
ATTAGAGATATATATATATATAAATATATATATATATATATATATATATGAGAGAAAGAGAGAGAGAGAGAGAGAGACTAAGGGAATGGTACCACACGCACACACACACACACACACACACACACACACACACACACACGTGACACACGTTTGGTTCCTTTGAACACATCCCAGTGATCCTGTTTGTAGAGGTGGCTAGCGTGTGGTAAAGTCAGACTTAGAGACACACATTCTGGAGATGAACCCAGTAACCAGGAGAAGAGAGCTCTTCCTGTTCAGTTCGATGCTGTATTATACACATGGCAGATGAATATACTACTGGTGCTGACTGTGACTGCTTGGACGGTCTGATTTGTTGGCTGAAGCTCTGGAGGGTTTATGGTACCTGGCTTGTTTGAGTCTAGGCTCTAGGCCTATAACATGCCTGTGTTTAGACCTCATCATTCCCTCACCTGCAGTTTAGAGCACTGCCCTGACACACGACACTGACATCATATAGAGCCCTGCTGTTTTATGGACATTACATGCGTAGGATGGGAGATTTGGACTTTTATAAATGCATGCAGCACTCCATAACTTTACTAATTTGCATATTGGGGAGCAGGTAGGGTCAGACCTGATGCTCAGGGATTGATGTGTGTATTGCAGAGGCTTAAACCCAAAGCTAGACCATCCTGACACTTCATGTTTTTAGAGGGCTCAATGTTAAATTAAACATGTTTGCCACTGGCCCGCTGGGTCAGACATTTTCTGACCCCTAGACATTTAACTTAGCCTGGTGCAACAAGACCATATTCACTTTGTAAATAGGTCTGGCCACGCTCCATTGGGAAGTGTTCACAGATGTTTCCTCCTACTTGGTGTAGATCTGGTTCATTTTGAAACTATTGGACAGCACTGAACCAATCGGTGATGCTACTATTGTTTTCATCGCCTCATCTAGTCCTACCACCATTTTGAAACACCCTTGACTTCAACGTCATCTCACTAACCCACGCCAGCAGTGTGGCTGTGCGAACGCTAATGTGATCAGGGTTTCCAGACTGTAATCTCAGAGAAATACATTGAGCTGAGAGCATAGCGGAGCCAGGCTATATTTAACTAGCTCTCCCTCCAAAAGTGGTCATTTTTTTGTGTTAAAATTAAATTAAAGACTGTTACTGAACATTTTTAATCCTCTGTTAAATGCATCCTTGATATTTTTCATAAAGTGCAATAGTGACAAAGCAAAAATACACTACACAAAATAATTCAAATTAAATATATTTGCTTGTTTATTTTTACACTCACCCCCACCTTTTTTACCAATCTGACTGTTGTCAGACATTGTAATCATATTATATGACATTGTTGCTAGCCTGTGTGTAGTGTGCAACGGGCCTTAGTTACATCAAAGATATTGAATACTAACAAAAATAGAGCAACATGTCTGTGGGAGCAAAAATGGAACAGTTCTGATCTCTTGATGGTAAAGTCATCTTTTGCAAGCTAATTGTAAGCAATTATTTTGTCAAATTCACCAAATACCTCCTTGCATTTCGCTAGGTTACCATTCTCTGTGCATGTTAAAAAAATATTCTGATACTTCTACACACCTCTAGCTCCATAAATAGGAATATATACAAAGTAGTGAACATCGCTCACAACAACAAAGCCTTAGAATTACGCTTTGCTTCACAATGCATTTCAATGTGTGAGAAGGGGCTGCGGAGAGATATTCTTGGACATTGGATATTGATTTGAGCTCGAAGTTAGCATTCTCATTCACAAGAAAAACTAACCCTGCCTTTATGTAGTCGTGTCGCCTTAAATCAGCAACATTTTGCAGAGGAGGCTAAGCATACGTGGCACCCAGACAGCTACATCTATCATGCATGGTTTGAAACACAGTCAATTGTACCTGAAACAGTTTGTGTGAAAGTGAAAATCTTTGTGGCCTCACATTGATTTTAGGTACTTATATCATATACTCCAAATATCTTCCCCAGAGAGAAATAATGGGCAATGTGAAATCTTTGGACCTCCCCATTGACTTGCATAGAACACTTTGTCATTCTAGTCTGCGTAGGATAAGGGGGGATATCTAGCCTGGTGTAACCAGACCCAAAATTTATGAATAGGTTCTGAGCACCACGCTCCATTGGGAAGTGTTCACAGTCATTGCCTCTTACTGGGCATAAACCTTTGGTTAATTGAAACTATTGGTTAGCATTTAACCAATCAGTTTGTATGGCTTCATCTAGGCTACCTCTACCACCATTTCAAAACAAGTGATACCCACCCCCACTGGTCACTGATTGGCCCCCCATCCAGGTGGTTGTGCAGCAACATTAAAGGGACCAGGGCTTCTAGATTATAATCTCTGCAAAAATACAGTTGACAGCAATAGTCGGGCGGAGCCAGGATAACAAGCCTCCCCCTCCAACGGCCAAACACGGAAGCTTCCTATGTAGGCGCCTTCTTTGCTTCCCTTCGCTCTATTCTCTCTGGTTACATGGTTTGCTGTTGTTAATCTGCATTTCCATTCCTGGCCAGCATGCCATAAAACATAATAAAACATATTAGCTGTCATGCAGACCAGGTGCTGTCTGCTATTGGCATGGCTATGGAACATTGCCGATGCCTTTGTAAGAATACAGCCACTTTAGTCTGCTCTAGCTGGGAATTTAAGACATCGTAGTTCCATCGTTGACTCAGGTAAATAATTTTTTCCTCTAAGGTAAAAATGTGTGCCACTGTTTGACTTCATAGTAGTTTTCCTTTACTGCTATCTTTGATGGTGTGTTTATAATACGATTATCTTGTTTTTCAATCTCAAACCTTTTGGTTTGGAGTGGTTTGCCGGTTTTACTATCCCAAAGTTATGTTTTATTGGCGGATAAGCAAATGAGGATGCCTGGGTGGATGGATGTTTTTCTGGCCCCATGCAGGCCATCGGTCCATCCTTATTGTCAAGTTCTGCTTTAAGTATCACACAGATGAGCAAAGGGTTTGACTACACCAGTGATGTCACACAGTTTTTAAATAGCCCAATAACCAAGGATATTTAATATCAGTTATTAACTGCTCTGCTGCCTGGCAGCTTTAATCTAAATAGTGATTATCCATATGAGATGACATAATATTACATGCAGAGAACTAATTGGATCTGTATAGCAGACAACCAGCTGATACATAGTAACATGATACAATGTATCAACTCTGTAATGCATGGTTACTGACAGGAAACAGATTTAATGTATTTTTGTCAAACTATCTGCTTCCCTTTGCTTGTCCTCACGCACTTTCTCTCTCTCTCTCTATCTCTGTCTCTCTCTATCTCGTTCTCTCTCTCTCTCTCTTTCACGTACGCGTGCACAAACACACACACACCAAACACAATTAGCCTTGACTGCAGGACTGACTGCTAACTGAGGACAATAGAGATAACAGTGTGTGTGTGTGTGTGTGTGTGTGTGTGTGTGTGTGTGTGCGTGCGTGCGTGCGTGCGTGTGTGTGTGTTAGCTGGAGGAGGGCAGCTCCCGTTGAGGAGACATCTTTCTCTGATAACATTTTCACCTCATGTCTCTTCCTAGACACGCGCGAGACAAACACTGTCTCAGATAAGATAACCTAAGATAGCTTAGTCGACACTTTAGTTTGTGACTAAAGTGACAGACACTTCAGATCAGCTATATTGGCATATCAGGTATCAACAAACATTTTACTGTATACACTAACCATGTGTTTACTACAATACACTGTAAAATCTATGTAATCTGTGTATTTTAAGATCTATGTAAGGTATAGTCTGCAATTGTAAGATAATTGTAAACTAAATCAAATTCACCAAAAATCTAGTTACATTCCATTATTTTACCGTTCTCTGTGCGTTCTCTGAAAAAATAACCTGGTACTTCTACACAGCACTGGTTCCGTAAAGGAACACAAACAAAGTGGCAAACACTGCTCACAAAAAGGGAGTTTGTTTGGATTTTAGCTTGAAGTTAGCAAGTGTTCTCGTAAATGAATAACCCTGCCTTTAAATCAGGGATTAAAATAACATTGATTGCATGAAAACCTTTTAAATGTTATACATTTAAAGAGATAGTTAATTCAGAGTAATATTATTATTACAGTAAGTCAGTCAAGTTCTACAATTGACCATATGAATGGAACTTAACAGAATTAAGCTAAACTAGAACAAATCTGAACTAAAATACGGTAAACCAAACTACAAACTGCTGTGTACAGGGCTGGGTGTATATACCTCCATAAAATTCTCACTGTGGCCATCCAATAGCTAAAAACTATTTTTGAGTATAGCAATTAAAATGTGCGTGTGTGTGGTTTGAAGTGAATTTCATACTAAAAAGAACATTTTATGGCATCTCTGTATCATTATGTCTAACATAGTGTTTCTGTGGCATCATGGGAATTGCAGTGCAGCAACCTCTGTCTGTGTGGTGTGAGTTCTGATCACAGAAACATGCTGAGTTGAAAACCACCCAAATTAGGTAGTTTCTAACCTAGATCTGAGTAAATACTGTATAGGACCACACACATGTTGGGTTAGATGAACCCAGCTAGTTGTTGTTCAGGATACCATGCTGGGATGACCCAAAAAGAAATACTGGGACAAAAACAAGTTCAGTTCAGACACAAGACTACTAAATACTGACTAAAATACTGTAATGATGGAACAAACGTCAGCTGTACTGAGTTTTATATAAAATTATTATTATATATTTATTATTATTATTATTATTATTATTATTATTATTTTATTATACTGTATATATACAGTATAATGAAATATATATAAGCAAAGCAAAGTAGAGATCATATAAATGTTGATACAGCATAGTAACCTAATGGTAACATTATTTAGAACAGCATCTCTGTGAATCAGAGTTACTGGTGTCACAAATAAAATAATTCAATGAGCTAAGAAGCAAATAATTACCGTGGACATAAAAACCATCTTGATATCAATATATTATTACTATACTATAGTATTTCTGTACCAAATACAATACTGTATTTCTGTACCAAATGCAATAGGCCTACACAAATGAAAGGTACACAATATAGTAAAATTATCCTCACGCATACACAAGTAGAGCATACGTTCCACCTGATCTGTGTACTCTGCCAACACTGAAATGTGTTTATCAAAATACTTGTACCAGACCTACATGAGTATAATACATTTATTGTCATGCAGTCAAAAGGAATAGTAGCCTGAGGTGACTGTGTGCTTTCACAAATGTAGCCTACATTATTCAAGAGCACCATCAAAGACCTTGCTACCTAGTTTTATGTGAGTTAGCTGACTGGCTAACTGTAGCTCTGATCACACTCATCACAACAATGCTGACATAGGCCAGCACGAAGCCACTAGAATACCACCAATATGGCACATTTGAAATCTAAGTGGTTAATGCATATGACGAGGCGACTCACCATTTCTGAAGGCCTCGGGGTATGTTGTTTAAACCCTGGAGACAGACAGCACATGTGCCAATGTGTTTGGATTAAAGCTCAATTTTATATGAGCTGCACTGGAAGCAGCTCCACTATTGGGAAAGAGTTGCTGTGTTGACATTAGAATGACAATAGACTACATTAAAATACATATAGCATATTGAATTATGAAAATATAATGATTTGATTGCATCCATCTAAGGGCAAGCAGAGAAGGCCTTGCTGGCCCTGACAGCCTACCGCTGTATTTAAGTGGTGTGTCTCCTCTGGCGTAACCCAGCATTTGCTTTGAATAAACAAAGCCAGCATTTTTGTCCCTGTGTTCCTACAGGATGTGTGTGTGAGGCACCACCACATCTCCTCATCCCACCTCTCTAAACCAGTGTCCTGTTTCCGCACGCGCACGCACACACGCACACATGCACGCACACATTATTAAAAATGTGCAAGCGATAGTTTGTTTGAGAGTTTGTGTGTGTAAATAAAAGATAGATTTGTGTGTTTAAAATATGTGTGTGTGTGTGTGTGTTTGTTTATGGTGTGTGTGTGTATGAGAGCTTTATGCAGGTGTGTGTGCAGCGTCATACATGAACCAATTTGTGTGTTGAGGTCTAACTGGTCTGACTGGTGAATCTAGGTCAAGTGGGCGTTTCCTTCCCAGACTATACCTGACAACCGAACGCTCTAAAGGGTAAAGGCTGTTGCATACACACTGCAGAGGAGACCCACTTTGATTCCCTCCCAATGCTAATCAATATGAGTTTGCACATTGCAAATGAGGCGGGTGCTGCCTTGCAGAGCGGCTGCTTTATTCCTCACCTGGAGTTTATTTTCTTCAGACCGTTCAGTGGAAATGCATTGTAGAAGCAGAAATACATAAAAAACACAAACAAAATGTGTATTTTCTTTATATTGCAGATACATTGGAACCCTAATAAGCTTTAAGAAACTCCTGTCCAAAAAAAAAAACTCAAAAGTTATTCAGCATCCTCTAGCAATGTGGCATCTGTTCTGTCTTTCACTATTGAGGGCATTTATTTAATTTTCTTCCTTAAATAAAACTAGACTCTTTGTTGAGTCTGGACCAATTAGTATAATATCATGGCAATGATTGTTAGCATGAGCACAATGCTTACATGAACACTGAAGTAAATCATTGGCAAGGTTAAGGAGGTATACAGATAACTTGACAGGGTAAATGCATGGGTTGAGATTGCTTCTGCAATTGAAGCAAGTGGTAGAGTACCACTTGTTTGTTTTGTGTATGTTTTTCATTCAACGTATGAGACCCCATCCTGAGAGGGGTACTGAGCAACAAGAGTTGGATCAAATGATGGGGGGCATACCATACTCTTGTTAAAGGAGGGTCAGTCATTCTTGCTAACTTTGAGCTCACATCAACAGTATCACTCTGAAGTGGTGCCTCACACATAGAAATGCATTGTGAGGCAAAGTACAGTGTTACGGCTTTGTTGATACGAGCAGTGTTCGCCACTTTGTTTATGTTCCTATTTACGGAGCCAGGGCTGTGTAGAAGTATCAGGTTATTGTCAACACGCACAGAGAACAGTAAGCTAGTGAAATGCAAGGAGATATTTGGTGAATTTGGCAAAAAGTGTATTAGCTTACATTTAGCTTGCAATAGCTGACTTTACCTTTAAGCATTGTATTCATGTAACTATCAGTGCACTATTCATATGGTTTTAATATGGTTTCATATGCTGTTTTTCAGGGCAGTTTCTCCACTATGCTTTGCATATCCTCCCCACCCACCAGCCCTCTCTATATACATTGGTCATGACAACTGTTGCACTGCATTGATCGTGCAGCATTAACATAATATTATATTATATATATTATGCATGTTGCAGGACAGAAAACATACAATCACAAATATATTAACATGTTATGACAATAATTCAGGAGAGCAACAAGTTTTATAAATTGAGAGTTTAACAACTGTCCGATAGAGGAAATGATGGGCAGAGATAGGAAATAAGATTGTATTTATTTATTATTATTTGTAGTGTTTTACCTGCTTCTATGATTTATTTCCATTGCATTCCATGTAAAAGCGCTTCAAAAACAAGAGGCCCCCGGAGGGAAAAAAGTGCCCGCTCAGCAATTAGCGTCCGATTTGCTTGCAGTGTGCAAAGACTCATCGATTAACATGGGAGCGGATCCAAAGCGGAACCGCTCCACGTCGGCTCCTCTTCAGTAACATGCAACGGCCAATTGCATTACCTAAATCCAAACAGGGAATATTGTCATATTCACAATACAATAATATTAGTAAGACATGTTTACATTATGAAAATCGATATATCAAATCAATACACTATAGCATATACTGTTATTGTATGTCAATACTGTGTGTTCAGTCTTTAACAGGCTGTGTGTTGTGTATTTACTTTAACTGCCTGTGGGGGTTAGCAGCTGAGGCAGCAGTCATAATGTTGGCAGAAGGGACAGTGGAATAGAATGAAAAATCCGCTGGCAATCCAGAGGCGATCTGCAGGCAGTGCAAACCAGAGGGTAGAAAAAGCTAAAAAAAATGATCCATGGCATATGTGCATTGTGCAATGGGCACAACCCTGCCAGTGTTAATGCTTTTCTCTACACAGCGGGGAATCCTGGCAATGCTGTAGTCCTGTCAAAATAAATCCCCCACCTACCCTCCCCCCCCTCTCTCTCTACATCTGTCTGTCTCGCCTGAGTTGATTGACAGTTTTTTGTGAGCTGAAACTAGCCTCCTGCTGTGTAGCTAGTAATGCTGTAGATGTGTGTGTGGGTGTGCACGTCCATGTGTCTGGCTATGTCCACCTTCAATTCAGTTCCACCTCAATCTGATTAAAGTTCAATCTGATTTAAATTAGTTCAGTTGAAGGCGGTTGAATTGTTCACAAATGGGTCTTTCCAATCTCTCTCTCTCTTTCTCCCTCTTACATTTTTCTCTCTCTCTCTCCCTCGCTCTCCCTCTCTCTCTCTCTCTCTCTCTCTCTCTGTGTCACTTACTTCATGCAGGCAGCAATGCCTTCTGGGATTTGCCTCATGGATAAATCCATGTATGAAAACTGAAATCTCAGCAAAGAATATTTTCTATAACATGCAAATGTGCCTGCGCACATACACACGCGCACACACACACACACACACACACACACACATACACAGAGTACTTAAAACCCCATGCACTGATAAACATGCGCGCGCGCACACAGACACATCAGAAAGATGTGACAGGATTTTTATGAATGCATAGAATGAAAAATGAATCTCCTTTCCTGTCTTCACTGTATCACATGTGATGCAGTGATACTGTGGTGAAATTATATCCTGAACACACATACACACACCAGTGTTCATTTCGTTGACGAAAACTATGACATGATATTTCATTAATGATCCTTTTTCCATGACGAAAACGAGACGTTAACGAGACGAAAATAGATCACTTATAATAAAAACTATGACTGAACAGCGCTTATCCGGATTCCTTATCTTAGTTGCCTACCAGGTTAAAATGAATGAATAAATCGAAGGGACATGTCAAATTATGCTACCAGGCCGAATAAAGGGTTATATCTTAACTGTCGACTATGCATGTCGACCTGCATGCAACAGGCCATACTGGTATTAGACTTTTGCATTTGTTTAAAGAGAGAAAACATTTTGAATAAAAGTTGACTAAAATGTAATAACTTTTCGTTTACAAAAACATTATCTATTTTCGTTGACTAAAATAGACTAAAACTATTTAAAATGAATGAGACCCTGAATGAGACCCTTGTTACAAATGCAGGTATTACTGTATGCAGTAATACCAGATACGCAATTTTACTGATGTATACCATATTAAAAACATGAATCATGCCTATTTAAAATTAAATGCTTACTTTGTCGTCGTTACCTGTAGATACAACAGCTCGAAAATTCAGTTTTCAGTGGCCAGGCATAGCAGGGTTTGGTTGTTAATCAAAGGCAGTTGGATTGAATATGAATATTTTATCCGCGGTAGGCTGCTGCAGCTCCAACTTTTATTTTGACTGTGTGTGCAAATTCCCCAGTGTTGAAATACGGCGCGGTGACATAAATTTGTCATAGGAGCTCGGCGGCCGTCTTAAGACAAAGCCAAAAGTGCCGTCAATGGTCAAAGTGGGATTGTTGTTTCTAGTTATTATATAGTTCTATGGTTCAGTCCAGAGATGCTCTCCCCATTTCAGAGATGCTCTCCCCAGCCCAGAGATGCTCTCCCCAGCCAGAGATGCTCTCGGTTATATTTTGCCAACAAACACTTTCCAGTATCATACTTGGTAAACAAACCTTAGCTTCAATGACGACTGGTTCAAAGTAGATATTACATTCAGCTTTATTAGCCCCTGTACACTACCGTAGTAGGCTACTACGTGAACCTCACTATCTACCGTACAGTAACTAGCAGTCTCAGTACTGTAGCTTCCAAAACGGATTAAATACTTTTATCAGACAGGATTTTACCTGCCATTTAAATTGGGGAATTATCGAAAAGATTCAAATATTTATCTGCGCCATTTTACATGCTAAGTAGCTAGGCTATCGTTGGCTAAGGTTGCTGCTGTTGTTGATAGGCCGCTCCAGTCTCCGCACAGATTTCGCATAGTGAAAAGCACTAATTTGCTACTTCCAAAATGATTGGTCCCTGTCATAGATGAACATCTAATAATTGCGGACCAGGGTAATGCAGGAGAGATCCACAGGAAAGGCGTCCACATAAGAAGACGAAAGATCGAGTCGCTTGCAGTCGGCATTTCAGTGGATTAATCACAGGCCAGGTGTTCCCCGGTCTCCCCACAGGAAACGATGGCTGCTCCCTCTGAATAAACTAAGTTTACTCTTTTAATCCTCCTCACTGGCTGGACATTTTACACCATTGGGCTTGTGGTAATCTCCTCACAATTACTTTTAACTTCGCTTTCCATATTTTAAAGCAACATAAAAGTTTTACTCAAGATTTTATGCCCTGAAACCCTTGTAGACCAACCAACCTAGTGACGTAGACGGCAATATGGCGGTGAACAAGTTCAAAATAATAACGTCGTATTATAATTTAACGTGTAACCGCTTTTATATATACTTTTCTCAAAATAAATACCAAAACAAATTCCAAACTAAATAATGAACATTAGGCTGCTTCATTTCCACTTTAAAGTCCTCTCTTGCAATACACATGGGAATGAAATCTCTGAAAGAAATTCACATGGGAAAGATATATGCAAGACTCACCCATCCCTGGCAATCCTCTGCATATATACCCTACATATAGGCATACCGGTATACTGTATATTCTGGCATCAGTATGCCTAGATAAAAACATTTTCTTTGACCAGTTTGGTTTAGTTAAACCAAAAATTGCTTGGTCAATAGCAATATTGTAAATAGATAATTCCAAAATTAAAATTTCACATTATTTAAGAAACTATATATATTATTCTAATAATGCAGAGATTTTCAAAAAGAAGTCTGTGACCCGTAGGAGGTCCTCATAGTTACTGCAGGGGATCCACCAAAATAAATGTATTTTTCTTTAAAAAAAATGTAAATATGTCAGAAAATTTGCATTAACAAATACAACCTATATTAGCTTTAAACATGTGCATCTGTCCATTGTTTTAATCGCTTAGCATTGTATACAGTACACCATTACAAAAAGCAACATCATTTTAAACGATATGTATGCATGCCATGCCATGTTTCAATCAGCGAAGGGGTCCTTGGCATGAAAGAACTCTGTTCTAATGCCTTATAGATCTATTGTATACATTTACTAAATGCTCAAAAAACAACCAAACCTTGCTTCTAGATTGTGCTACTCTATACTATGCATATATCCAACTGTAAAAACTGCAAACTCCTAATCCTGGATTCCAGAGACCCCGGTTGTTGCCCACCAAGTAGACAGCTGCCCTCCCCATTTAAATTTAGATGAACATTCAGATTGGCTTGTGTGTGTGTATGAGAGAGAGAGAGAGAGAGAGAGAGAGGATAGTTTAATGCCAGTTGTCAGTTAACAGAGCTGGGGAGGGGTATTGTGTACTGCAGGTGAAGTCTTTGTGTCTGACTGATTTATGGCTTACACTGAAACCTAATGGGCGATTGGGATTGAGGTATAGGTAGAGATAGAGGGGTCACGGTTGCAGCCCTGGTGGTGATTATAATCAAAATGACAGCTTTTATCAGCAGAATCTAATTCAACTAAGATTGCCATGTATATTTTGGGAACGGCTTTAGTTTGATCATTTATTTATGCATTCACATACGCACACACAAACGCACGCGCGCGCGCACACACACACACACACACACACGCACGCACACTGTGTTTGAGAGAGAGCGAGAGAGAGAGAATGATCTATGTTCAGTAAAGTTAAACAAGAACAATGATCCATCGCCAGTATGTGTCTGTCTCTGTATGGTCTACAGTGCTGATTGTATGTTCTGCTGATTATGAACTAGTGTTCAATAAAACAGGCCAGCCACCACGGTTACAGTCACACCCTGCTGTTAGCCATGCTGCACATCGTGTGTGTGTGTGTGTGTGTGTGTGTGTGTGTGTGTGTGTGTGTGTGTGTGTAGTTTATTGACACAAACAATGGTGCTGTGTGTTATACAGCATTTGTAAACTATTTGGGGGGAAAAATCTGAAGAACGCACATGACGTTATAATTCATAACAGACATACTGTCATATCATTGACTGTGACCTAAATATGTCAAAAATGATCCAGGCGTACAATGTTATTTTCCTTCAAACTGAATGTTTCTATTATAATAATTCCCTTTTTTCACAGAGATTCCAAGAATCAAGCAATTCTATAAAATAGGTATACTTATTAACCATTAAATGCTTCACCAAGAATATAACCCAAATATGCCTTACACCTCAAAATATTTACACTTGGCTGTGAGAAGCCAGTGAAACGTTCTCTTGTAACAGTATAGTTTATAGTGTATATTTCTGGTTTTAAAAAGAATCACATTATAACACTCAACATGGTCTGGGACTCACTTTCCTGTCACGTGACACTGGCCTCTCTCTCTTAATGTGTGTAACTGAACCCTAAAATGTGTTTTTGAGCTGTAAACGAAGTAATAGCATTGATCTACAGTACTGTCAGTGCGTGTGTTTGCTTATATTATTTGTGTTTCAGTGTTTCAGTGTGCAAGTTACTCAGGAAATGTAATATGTTACTATTTACTTCACTATTTACTTCAAAAAGTAATAATATTACTTTAGTCATTACTGGGTATTAAAAGTAATTAGTTACGTTACTAGTTAAATTACTAGTAACCTTGTCTCGCCCCTTCCGAAAAATGACAACCTGTGTAGCCAGCTCATTTTAGAATTTATCTCTTTATTGGAACAATAATGAACCCTAGGAGTCAACAATTACTCAAAGCGAAAACATTGCAGCCTCTCAAACATGATGATTGGACAGGTTGGTTCAATTAACTTACCCTATGTTTTCTAGACCAGCGAAATAATAAAGGCAGACACATCTTCATAAGACACACACACACACACACTCCCATTAAAACGGGTCAATATGGGGTCAATTGGAAATATCCTTGTTTTTGTAAGACCTATTTTTTAATTAAACAACATCAAATTCATTATAAAGTGTATAAAGTGTATATTGTAGATATTGTAATGTTTGTAGCTGATTTGAATGGAATATCTGCATAGGTGTACAGATGCCATTTTCAGCAGCCATTACTACTGTGTTCTAATGGCATGTTGTGTTAGCTTATCTTAGCTTATCTTAGCTTGTGTTAAGTTATTATAAATGACTAATTATATTAGCAGCACATCTGAGAATGTCTGTGCCGATTTAAAAGAAACAATAAACCTGGCATTTTTCAGCCTAGTTGAGTGTCTGCCTGGAGCATGAGCATTTGTAGGTTTAATTACAGGCTCAAAATGGCCAGAAGCTCATCAATCTATTATTGTTCAGAAATGAAGGCTAGTGTTTCAGTGTGAGAACTTGCCAAGAAACTGAATATCTCCTATCTGTGTATTACTATACGTTGTTGTGTGTGTGTGTGTGTGTGTGTGCATGTGCGTGTGTGTAGGGGATGGGCATACAGTAATTTGAGTGCAGTCATGATGTTGTAGGTGAAAACATTCACCTGCACCAATGTCTATTTGTTTACATAACAGCAGGTTTTAACTGATAAAACAGTTAGGCTGTGCGTTAAGCCTCCATTTTTCTAGGGAACTAATGGTTGGTTCAGTTTACATGGTTGTGTTCGCTATAATTCGCTAGAGTGGAGCAGTTCTAGATTTCCATTGGCTCCCACCGAACCACATCATAACTCGTAACCAGACTTTCCTCTGACGACCTGTGACCCCAAGAAGATCCACCAACAGTCATCCCACTGCTCACCGCCGGGAGATGCTGACATAGAAAATAAATGATGTCCTATTGCTGTGGCGATCTTGCCCCCTCTGGTCTGAATGAACAGTTCTAGATGTTACTGTGTGCTACTGTATTGTTACTGTATGTGCTACTGTATTGTTACTGTATATGGTACCTTATGTTTACTGTATTTGGTACTGTATTGTTACTGTACTGTTACTGTTACTGTATGTGCTACTGTATTGTTACTCTATATGGTACAGTACTGTATGTTTACTGTATTTGGTACTGTATTGTTACTGTACTGTTACTGTATGTGCTACTGTATTGTTACTGTATTTGGTACTGTATGGTTACTGTATGTGGTACTGTATTGTTACTGTATGTGGTACTGTATGGTTACTGCTCTGTTACTGTACTGTACTGTATGTGGTACTGTATGGTTACTGTATGTGGTACTGTGTGGTTACTGTATGTGGTACTGCTGTTACTGTACTGTACTGTCTGTGGTACTGTATGGTTACTGTATGTGGTACTGCTCTGTCTGTGTTTGCTGTTGGCCTGTTTATATGAGAGAAATTACAGTGAAAACTGAAACGTTTGGATGTGACATAACTCATAGGAAATTAGTCTGTCTTGAATGAATCAGTGAAACGTCAACAGAAGACAGAGAGAGAGAGAGAGAGAGGAGTCCAGTACCTAAAAAGGATCTAGTTTGATTGTTTCTACATTCCTCCTTCAAAGATATACATGTAGAGCGAAGCAGAAAGAGAGTTTACCCTTGTACGACCCGTCACAGCCATGGAAACATGAGACAAACATTCCAGGGTCTTGGAGCGAGCATGCATATATACCATTCCTCTCTCTCCCTCTCTCTCTCCCTCTCTCTTTCCCTCTCTCTCTCCCTCTCTCTCTGTGGGAGATAGATTCCCTGCCTGAGATGTTAATTATTATCAACAACACCCACCTACACATACACACACGCACCCACACACACGCACATGCACACGCACACACACACACACACACACACAGACGTGCGCACACACACACACACGGTAGGGCTTGTCACCTCGCTGCATGTGTATGTCATACATCCTATACTGTAAGCATGAGAAGATATTTGATATTTACATGTTTTCAAGTTTGCATATACATTTGATTTGTGTTGCTTTCTGCTATTGCTTAAATTAGGCTACTCTCTCCTCTCCTTTATAAATTGGTCTTGCCAGGCAGAATGCCAGCCTCTCACACACATACAGTACAGACGTGCACGCACTCACACAACCATGCACACACACATACACCTGGATATTTATGTATACATGCACCAATGCAGATAAAGTCCTGTAAATACTTGTGCATACTGTGTGTGCACACAGATACGCACACCATCCAATTTGTGTGTGATTTTCTATTTAAATGTGATTGACAGTTCCTTCTAGTTAATCCAGCTGCCAGCTGAGACCATCTGGCTGTACTGTATCTATCATTGCCGCTTAACTCTCAAAAACTCGATTACCCACAACGCAGTGTTCTTTTGCATTTTCATGATTTCAATGTAAGCTCCAACAGTTTGAATACCGTAAATGTGTTTTTGTTTCTGACTAAAGTTAATGCGATAATAATTTAGCCTACTGCACTCATGAGAGCTTGCGTGCGTGCGGTGCAAGTCCCTCTAGGTGTGGCTTATACTTTTTTTGCTCATTTACACATCTGGCGGTGGTGACAATGGCAGCATATTTGGGGACTGTCTTCACTTACAGCCAATCATTCAGCTCCTCTCATTCCCTTTAAAGCAGCACGCTCTCTGTCAAGGTGAACTGCCAATTTTACAATGAATGGCTAAACATTAATGTGACTTCGCATAGTGAAAAGCACCTTTTCACAGGAGGAAACTGATGTCTTTGGGAGGTGCAAAGTGCACACATATGGCATCTCTAATAAACCACCAACATTTAGGACAGTAGTCAGTTAAATCGTTCATGAAATAGGCCAACATATAACGTGTGTCATTTTGGATACGTCTGTGCTGCTCAGTGCACCTTCTACTAAAGCTCAGAAGCTACTGACGGGCACAGATGCCAGCTCAATATTAGGTGTTATGTGGCACCAGACTGGGACTGTGCCAGCTGATTTGGACTGACACACACCGTACCATGTACACCATTTCAAGTGATGTCGTGGTGAGCCGGGAAATGAGCAAACGCGCCCAGGAGAGAGAAATAGCTCCTTGCACCAAATGAATATTGTCTGAGTTAGTTCTACCCCCGGCCTTGCACCGTACGGAAACTAGAGCATAATATGCTATTAAATCACACACACACACACACGCACACACATTCATGTGGGGTGTGTGTGTGTGTGTGTGTGTTTGAGGAAGTGCCACAGACATAATAACAGTGTTTAACATTCATTAACTTGACAGTTACTGTCGCTCCACATTTTAGTAACTGCCGCAGTATTCTCTTTTTAACCACAGTCTTAGTGTAGTTTTAGAGTGTGTATATTGTGTGTGTGTGTCTAAGGCCTAATGTGTGTGTCTTCTGCCAGGTGACATCACACAGAAAGGGTATGAGAAGAAGAAGTCAAAGCTGATTGGAGCTTATCTCCCACAATCCCCAGGTAACCATGACAATGCACACACTTCTGTTCTATACATTACTATGGTACATTCTACTACTAAACAGTAATAGTGCAGACAGTAGAAGAATGTTATACATTTAAACACCACTTACAATCCAGTTGATGAATATATTTCTACTAGTTATATTAATAATACTACTGTGTTGTCAGAAACCATATGAATATTTATAAGGCCCATTTACAGTAAGAGATGCACGCTGGTATGTAAAAGCTATTACTGGAATACACTCTGTGTGCGTGTGCGTGTGTGTGAGACACACGCACACACAAGAGAGAATAGTAAATAGGCTTTCGTCTCACACGCCCCCTTTCAAAAGTGACAGGTGCCCCGCCCCTAATTCCGCCCCCAACTTCCGGTTTAGCCCCATCCGGTCTTAGTCCCGCCTCCCTACTTCCGGTCCAGCCCCATCCGGTCGTAGGCC